>ML336295.1:0-30983 GCA_005239505.1 Nicotiana paniculata
ATTATTATTATTATTATTATTATTATTATTATGATTACTATTATTATTATTATTATTATTATTGATATTATTATTACTTTATTATTATCATTATTATTGTTTTTTTTTGTTGTTGTTGTTATTATTATTATTATTACTATAATTATTATTACTATTATTATTATTACTATTATTATTATTATTATTATTATTATTATTATTGATATTATTATTATCATTATTATTGTTTTTTTGTTGTTGTTGTTATTATTATTATTATGATTACTATTATTATTATTATTATTATTATTGATATAATTATTACTTTATTATTATCATTATTATTGTTTTTTTTTTGTTGTTGTTGTTATTATTATTATTATGATTACTATTATTATTACTACTATTATTATTATTATTATTATTTGTCACGACTCAGAATTCCCACCTTCGGGACTATGATGATGCTTAACATTTCACTTACTAGACAATCCAACGTTAGAACAATTTATCCATTTTCAACAATTTAACATAAATAATGAGAAAGAACCGAAATAATTATGCAATAATCCAAAGTAAAATCCGGAAACTATAAAAACTAAAATATCTGATATAACCCTGGACCCGGTGTCACAAGTGCACGAGATGCTAGCATAGTACAAATAAAGGTTTGAATAAAACATAAAGATGTCTGAAGGAAAGTACATAGCTAAATAAAAGGAAAGGGGACTCTAGGAGCTGGGGACGCTGAGAAGCAATACCTCAAGTCTCCACAAAGCTGGCCAATCCAAGCACGCTAATAACCGCCACTGGGACCGACTCAAAAATCTTCACAAGAAGTGCAGAGTGTAGTATGAGTACAACCGACCCAATTTACTCTGTAAGTGTCGAGCCTAACCTCGATGAAGTAGTGACGAGGCTAAGGCACGTCACTTACACTACAACATGTACACAATATATAATGACAGGATACATAACACATAGGCCAGTTAACTAAAGACAGTGGCTAAACCTCAAGAAAATAAACAGTGACAATCAGAATTATCAATCCTTGGAGTTTCGAATGAAAAACTACCGAAAACCAACACAACTCAAGGAAATATAAACATATAGATAATTGTGGCGCGCAACCCGATCCCATTAAAATTCTTCCTTATTACACTGTAAGAATATCAACAATCACAAATTAATATATGTTACGGCGTGCAACCCTATCCCACCATATAAGAAAATCAGTATCACAATTCACCTTTATCTCACCGTATCAATCCACCGCTATTTCACCTGTAGCGGCGTGCATTCCGATCCTACCATTTCAGTACAAATTCACCCTTATTCCACCATATCAATCCACCCTTATTTCATCTGTTGCAGCGTGCAACCCGATTGCACCATATTAGTACAAATATTCAATGAGAGCAATCAAATCAATAACTCAAATCACAAGAACCTCTATGATTAACGAATATGTAGTTGAATCATAAAGAAATCCTCGTACCAAATTGAGAATTTACATATGAAATGTTAAACGGTAATACAAATCTTGTAATTCACAACTAAAAGTTACAAGTAAGTCAATTAAGTCAATAACGACGAGTAATGAAAGCATAAAAAAGTCTAACATTTTTTTGAGGAGAAACAATGACTAACAAGTAGAAAATAAAGCATGGAAGGAATTTAGAGCACATAACAATTAAGTTAGGGAAGGAAATAATTAAGAAAAAAACATAAAATCATGGAAACAAGTGATTCGGCGGCATATAAGCACTCGTCAACTCGCTTATATGATGCAACAAATGGAATTCACATAGCACATAGTCCGAGGGTTCCTAATTCCTAAAATCAAGGTTAAACTCAACACTTACCTCACTCCGCAGTCAACTTAGAGCTCTACTAGGGCCTTTCCCCTAGAATCCGCCTCCAAACCACTCGTACCTATCCACAATTGACTCAATAATATCAAATGTTACTAAAGGAATCAATTACAATGCATAAATTTAGGATTTCCACACTATTCCTAAAAAGTCAAAAATCAACCCTGGGCCTGCTTGGTCAAAACTCGAGGTTCTGACCAAAATCCATTTATCCATTCACGCCCGATACTAATTATGTTATTTGTTTCAAAATCCGACCCCAATTGGAGCTCTAAATTCCAATTTTACAATAATCTCTAATTCTACCCAAATCCCCAATTTCTACCACGAAAAATCATAGATTTTAGGTGAAAATCTTATGAAATGCAATGGGTAATTGAAAAAAAGTAGGTTAGAATCACTTACTAACAAATTGGGGAGTAAGAGCTACTGGGAAAACCGCCTCTATCGTTTTCGAGGTTTGAACATGTGAAAGAGTCAACAAAATCCAATTTTTGGGACTGTTTTAATCACTAGCATCATGTGTTCATCGCTCTCCTGTGAAACCTGACACGTTCGTGTTCACGATCCTGGTCACACACTCGTGTAGAGTAAGTCCATTGCCCAGCCCCAACCTCTATAATACTACTCGTTCGCGAAATGCAAACATCCCAATGCTCCGCGTTTGCGGCCAAGGTCTCGCGTTCGCATAGAGAAAATCCTCCCCAACCTAGTTTACTCTTCAGGATCGCGAGAGTACCTTCGCGATTGCGAAGAAGAAAACACCAGAAACCAGCAGAAGTCTAAAAACCAGATTTTTCTAAGTTTAAACCATCTGTAGCCTATTCGAAACTCCTTCGATCCCTCGGGGATCCCAACCAAATATGTACAAAAGTCCAAAATTCTCATATGAACTCGCTCGTGCGATCAAAAAATCAAAAATAATGCCTAGAACTACGAATCAGAGACCAAATCAATTATAATTTTTAATAAAACTTTAGAACTTCTATTTTAACAATCGGACATCCTAATCACGTCAAACCAACTCTATTCCTCACCAAATTTGACAGACAAGTCGTAAATATAGTAATGAACTTATACTGAGTTCCAGACCAAGATACAAACTCGGTATCAACAAAGTTAAACATTTATCAAACCCTTTAAATTCATTAACCCTTTAAACTTCCAATTTTTAAACAAAAGCAATAACTCGAACTAAGGACCTCTGAATTTGATTCTGGGCATACGCCCAGGTCCCAAATCAGGATACTAACCCACCAAGACCCTTAAAGCACGAATCTGGATTCAGTTACTCAAAACATTGACCAAAGTCAACTCAAATGGATTTTTATGGAAAAAATTCATATTTTATCAATTGTATATAAAAGCCTACCATAAAACAACATGGACTGCGCACAAAAATTGAGGAAGGATATATTAAGATATCTAGGTTTTGAAATGCAGAATTAGTATTTAATACGCTAGATGACCTATCCGGTCATCACATTCTCCACATGTAAAACAATTGTTCATCCTCAAACAAAAATAGAAAAGTACATGGTGCTCGTTAAAAGGTGTGGATATCTACTCTGCGTGTACGACTCGGACTCCCAAGTAGCTGCCTCAACCGGCTGACCTCTTCACTACACTCGAACTGAAGAATAACTCTTTTACCTCGACTGTCGAACCTGCGGGGCTAGAATAGCCACCAGCTCCTCCCCATAAGTCAAATACTTGTCCACCTAGACTGAGCTGAAATCTAACACATGAGACAGATTACCGTGATACTTCCGGAGCATGGACACATGAACCACCGGATGGACTGCAGATAAACTAGGTGGCAATGAAATCTTGTAAGACACCTTGTTGATACCCTATTTCTCCTCAAACTATTTTAAAATTTGCATATATATCTTCAAAATCACTCTTTATAATAACTAATATTTTTCCGTAATTTTTCATATTTTTATTAAATTCTTTTCCGATTTATTCAGTATGTCTATATTCATAAATTTTATTATAAAGGATTTCAAAATATTTCCCAGCTCAATATATCATTTTCAATCCTATTAGGATTAATTATTTCACAAATTAGTCAACTTGGCATTATTTGGCTATAATTACAACAATTTTGCAATTATAGCCTAATTGTGCATTTTATGCCATTTTAATAATTTCTATATTAATTAGTTACATTAAGTTCACCTATTTAGCCTTAATTTAATTTTATATGATTATTAGCTATTGTTATTAATTATTTGTCTAATTTTAATGGGTATTTAACAAACAACCATTCTTTATTTAAAATCCAACCGAATTAATCCGAACCCCTAACCCAATTAATCCAATAACCAAGCCCAAACCTAAAATCCTACCTGGCCCAATCCCCCATTCAATCTGAACCGTTGATTAATTCAAATCAACGGTCCAGGTCCCCATTACCATAATTAACCTAAGACCCCCCCCCCCCGTCTCTCATTCTCTCCCTCTCACTTCTGACCCGTCACTCTCAACTCTCTGTCATCCCTTCAACTCCCTCCAGTAGACCTGGCCATCATCCTGTCGGAATCTATGGCGATTCAACCACCTACCAGCCTTATAGTTTCCCCCTTGAACGTGTGTCACTGTTTTGAGGCCTTCAAGTGAACCAGAGGCAGTCCACTCACCATCTCCGATCTCATGCCATCTTTCCGGCCAGCCATTGCCATCCGAGTAAGATCTTTACACTTTCCGGTTGAAACCGGTAGTTTCGAGTTATTCTCTTCTCCTTTCTAGGCTCTCTTGGGAAACCCTAACTTTAAACCTCCCGATCCTTTTAGATCTGTCACAAATCTATACGTATTCTGAGGGTTTTCGATGTTTTCCTCAAAGATCTTGTTGTTTTCTGAAACGACTCTTTATTTATCAAAACTAGGGTTTCAACATTCTTTTTAAAACAGTTCTTCCTCAAGTTTCTTAGTATTATTTTTTGATTTTATTGTGTTTAAGCATTATTTGAGCCATTCTCTTTTTGTTTGATTCATTTGGATAAAAAGCACCAAATTTCTGGGTTCAATATGCGAATCAGAGTTTATTTTGCAAAGTTGTTTACCTATTCTAGCATGACTACCTTGCTTGCGTGTGCACTCTGTGTGTTTTGTGATTTCTTTCTCTATAATTACTGATTAGGGTTTATGATTCTTTGTCCCCTCTGCCTAGACTATGATTATCTATGGATTCCTTTAATTATCTGCTATTTTTTTTATATGTATCCCTAATTTCGTGATTAGGGTTTCTTATTTTTGCTTAATATGTGTTACTCCAGTATAGTTTTACCATTTTTAAATCTCTGAATAATTATGATTAGTGCTTTAATGATTTTACACCGTACTCTTTGCTGATTTTTGAGTATTTTTCTTTGAGTAATACTGATTGCCTGATTTTCGAGTATTTCCTTAAAATGGTGGTATTTTCCTTTGAGTAACACTAATTTCCTGTGATTGATTTCCTTTAATTTATTTCCTGTGATAATATTTTTACGACCTTTAGTTACTTCTTGCCTTATTACATGACTGATTTTACTATCAATTAGTTTCTACAATAGTGTTTTAATTAAAACCTTATGGACCTGACCCCAATTTCCTACTCTGTGCTTACTATGTTCTAAATCCTTCCTTATTTGTTATATATGATTCCTTTCCTTACTTGTTACCTGTTCTGATCGTTTGAAATTTAACTCCCTTAATTAGGGGAGTACTAGTACTGATTTTGCAATTAATTGATTCATTGAGTTCCATAATTACTCAGTCTAATTATTACCATATTTTCACCTAGATTCAAACTATATATATACACTCTATTCATTCCATGGCACACACAGACAAACGGATCTGTTCAACTCTCTCTCTCTCACAAATAAAAAAACTCTCTACTGTCTCTCTCTCTCTCTTCTGTGCTAGTTACTGCTATTCTAAGTTCGTCATCTGCAAGCCAAGGCTAACTATTGTGCATCTTCTACTTCCTGTTTGTGTTACTGCTTTCTTCACTTCACTGGTATGTTCTAATTTAGATTTCAGTCCTCAAACCAACATGTTTTTATCACTGTTGTATATCAATGTGTTTCTAATTTGCTTTTACTTATTATTCAACATGTATCTAGGACCCTGAACTCCCCTCTGCATGTTAAGTTAGGCTTTAATTGTTTATGACCATCATCTTTCTGTATACTTAGCACCTGCTTCTTACGTGAATCTCCATGCCTATGACTGATACATTAGTTTAATCATGGTCTTAGTTGTTTTGGTGTTAATCTAACCTAGTACTTTATGTATCCCTCTCTGAACCCTTAAGATGTTTCTATGCATGCCTATATATGTGCTTATGCCTGCAACATGTTTGCCTTTACATGCTCTGTACTTGTCCATCAAATCCCATTACCCATGTTTGTGGTTGTTGGACAATCTTTATTCCTTTGTGTTATGTTGAAATTTTATTCCAATCAAGGTTCCCTCTTAAAAACTGGTTTTCTTACTTACCCTTTCTCAAAACTGTTTTCATACTTCAACCCTTTTAAAAAATAAAAAGCACTCTCACATATACTCTTAGAAGTCTAGGTTCTGCCCCTTCTGTGTGAGCATTGCCTTGGGACCCTTGAGCTCCCTCTGAACTTTGACACACAGAGGCTGGCCATTCCACACTGGACTAACTCTATTTTGGCTATAAAATTTGGGTGTGAGCATTGTCCGGGAGCCCTTGAGGTCCTTAGGGAACTCTGACACACCCAGATTATGAGAAGGTTGTGAAATAATAGCTGGCATTGAGGGCCTAGGGACTTGAGCCTATTCTATAGGCTCCCTATAGTTAAATTCTTATTTTCCATCTATTTCAGTCGTGTAATTCATATTCAATGGCCTGTAATAATTAATTGTAAACAACTCTGGGGTCGGATAGTGAAAATGGATGGGTGATATGCATTATGTTGTATAATTACGGGTAGAAACCATGCTTTCTAGGTTTATTTTCTCTATGTGAAGTACAAACCATGTTTAGGTACACCATGCCATGCATTAGATATCATGCTACATAGGATGTATGTGTATTCAACATCTCATCTACGCTTAGAAATCTTGCCTATGAGATAAACAATAAAATAAGTTGTTATTGCATGATTTTCCCCATGTTCTGAAACTTCACTAGAAGTGCTGTCTTAGGATAAATAAGTTGTAATCATGTCTCATCATGCTATACACGTAGAGATCCTGTTTTAGGTAAACAACGATTAAAATCTGTCACCTATGTTATTCCTGAAACTGTGCATAATGCTATGATTCTATGTGCATTGAGAAATCATGTTTAAGTTATTATGCATCATGCTACATTAGATATCATGCTATAGGATCATATCTATTTAACTGCATTTAGTCTAAACACAAAACATTCCCCTGTTCTCAGCAACTGGTAGTTAGTCGTTGTACATCTTCACACCTAGAATTGCATGTTATCAGCTATAACAACCTAGAGTCATTAACAAATCTAAATAACTGCTGCGTGTTATCCTACACTTAGGCAAGCCTTAGGTAATTAACTTAAAGAAGATAAAATCATAACTGTCTTTGTGATCATGTTTAACTGTCAGCATGCTTAAAATCAGTAGGCAAGCCTGATTAAGACTTCCTCTCTGAGTTATGCAATAATTTTTCTATCACCTAGATACCATGCTTTAGGATTCTAAATTATATGAACCTTAATTTTGTATGAGACATGATGCTTATGTGTACTGTGTGTGGAGGAATATTTGAGCCTTTATTTGTTTTCTATGCTATCCTTTATCTGCAATCCTACTTGTTATGTTATTTGTCGCCTTAGAATTTTACCTTTAAAACCTGAGGGTCTGCCTAGCACCTCCTTTAGGGTAGGAGTCCTAATTTCCTCCGGGACTAATAGGAAGGGACGGGTAACAGGATGCAATAAAGGTCGAGACCAACACTCGTTTTAATAACCTTACGGGGTGGGAAGGGTAGAATATGAATATAATGACCGGTGCACTAATACCACGTGTAGCCCCTCGTTGAGGAGTGATTACCGGGTATTGCATTGATGTGATCCATATTATTATAAACCTAGGACACCTTTCTATGCTAGCTCGTAATTCCTTTTTAAAAGCTAATCTTCTTTACTATTTTCTAAATATCTACATGCTTAAGACTTAAATCCCCTCTTATTTGAGCCTTTACTTGTTATTTCCTAGTTGTACAAATTCACGAAATTATTTGGTCGGGAACCACACTTGTGGATCCTGAGGGGTGCCTAACACCTTCCCCTTAGGATAATTTCAAGCCCTTACCCAAATCTCTGGTTAGCAACGTAATTATAATTGAACCCTTTAGGTGCCCTAACACACCGTTAAAACCGTTAGGTGGCGACTCTTCAAAATATACAAATCCCTTTCCCAAAAGGAAAGAGTTTTCCCAACTAATGTCATAAACCCGATCTCCGTGAGGAAATAGGGGGAGCGACAGCATGGCGACTATGCTGGGGATATCCAGGCTTTTACCATTTCAAATTGTTTCGTGAATTTGTGCTTTTATTTCTAAATACTTTCACCCTTTCCTATTCCTTTTTCATGCAATTAATTTTTTACTACGGGTATTTACTATTCTTCAAAAAACGAAACTGACATGTATCTTTGTTTCCTTTTGTAACTTCTTTAAATCATTACTACCGTTTTTACCGCTTTCTCTAACGTGCAAATACGTGAAAACTTGTTTTAATACTTATTATTGCATAAATCATGCTCAACATTCATACTCCACTCGTGACAAACAAAATACTTTAGCAACACTTGATGAGTGGTTCCGCCCTTCCTATATTATCACCCACTAAATTCGGAAAGGCTTATTTGTGGTAAAACTAGTGATCAGCGGTGCAGTCGACGGTTACGTGCCTTTCCCCCTTGAGTTGTCCGCTCAAGGGTACCGGTCTAAAACCCCATTGAAACCTTAGTCTGTTTCACTATTGCATGCATCATGGTCAAACCTAGTCACGATAGTTTTTAAGATAGCCTTATCAAAAAGTCCACCGGATTTCCCTAAACCCAAATGGATGCCCTCACGTTCTTTGTATTTATTTGGAGAACTAAATGCTTCCTGCTAATTATTGACGATAAATAGTCGAGTCCGGTGGGGGTAAGGTCCTAACCTTATTTGCTTTGCAGAAAAAAATGAGGCACGAAGTACCCAGATTCGGCATGGTCTCCAACATCCATCCAAAACTGTTGAGTTGGTTGGAGGATCTACACTCTAGTGACAAGGCTATCGTCAGGAAACATTTGGGTTATCTACCGTCTCTCCTGGAAATCCAGCCTAAAAAAATGATAATAGAGGCTGCTACCCTGTTCTGGGATCGTGAAAGGTCCGTGTTCCGCTTTGGGAACATCGAAATGGCGCCTTTGACTGAAGAGATAGGAGTGCTGGTAGTATGGGAGACTCCCGGGTTGTTGATGCCTGAGAATCGCACGGGCAAAAGTTTACTCAAAAATGATGGTTTTGAAAAATGACTCGGAATTGATATGTTAGGAGGATTCGTACATTCCTTTTGACTACTTGTACGAAAGGTATGACTACAGTAAATCATACCGTACCTACTATGACGAATTTCTATCACCTCTATGGGACATGTCCATCACAGAGTATTCGTGTTTATGGTTTGCTTTTTGGGTTTGATCGTGTTCCCGAAGAAGAAAGAAAGGATCCATACCAGGCTAGCCATGGTAACCAAGAGCATAATTGAAGGGGTCGTTGCAGACATATATCGGGCCTTAGAGAGGTGTCAACAAGGAGCAAAGCATTTCGAAGGTTGCAATTTATTACTTCAACTCTCGCTCATGGAAAATCTCCAAAAAGGCGAATATCGACAAGACATTCACCACAGAATGTGGGATGACCACATCTCTTTCCATCACCCAACGCGAATGAATTATATCCCTGACATGTTCGCTCAGCCTGAAAATGCTGAGGGATGGGTTGAGCACTCAGCCTGAAAATGCCGAGGGATGGGTTGAACTTTTTGATAACTTGACTGAAGAGCAAGTTCAATGGATGTTCGAATGGTTTCCGACGGATGAGTTCATCATTTGATCCCGAGACGTATCATATCTGATACTGATTGGTCTAAGGGGGACATACCCTTACGTCCATATTCGAGTTATGAGGAAAGCAGGAAGGAAGCAAGTCATCCCTAGGGTCGAGAAGATGAGCCATCTTCGAGGTGACTTTCAAAAAAATGACAGTCCTCACAAGTACCAAGCTCAGCACCTGTGGCACTGCAAGGTTATACTTCAAAAAGACACCATCGAGCCAGACAGGTATCACGCTGGTTGTACCCCTTTCTATCTTGGTTGGTTAGAAGAGGATCTGGGTGGTCAGACCAAGTCGGAGTACGTCCGAGGTCACAAGGTTATAGATGAAAGGGCCAAGGCACAAGTCAGATACAACCAACTGCGCAAAAGGATCCAGGAATATGAGGATGACCACTACAAGATACATGAGTCCAACAAGAAACTGATCGAGGAATGAAAAGACATGGCTATCAACGCCAACAAGAGGTTGGGGGTACTTAGAACAAGGTATAGTCGAGCTGGAAGAAAAGTTCATCAAAAGAGTTGAAGATTGTCAAAAGGCTGAGGGAGCTGCAGGGGGATACCTAGCCAGAACCTACCTATTGCTGGGACTTCGCGAGCTGGGAGACTGTACAAGGAAATCAAGAATGCAGAGTCTGGGGAAGGTCCTTCTGGGTCTAATTAGATAGGAGTGTCTTTATTTTTCTCTCAATGTAATAAGGCCAACGACCATTAGTGACTTTTATTTTTCGTGTATTGTTTTGGGATTTGTCTATTTTTCTTATCAATAAAATGAGGCATTTAGAATTGTGTGTTCTCAAAATCAAGTTGTCGCTAGGCCTACCTCGGGAACAAAGAGGTTCCCAACGTAGGACGCGCTTTTCATTTTCGCAGTATGTGTTTAAATACCGCAATATTCTTTTCATGATCCTCACTGACTTGGTTACCTTTTTTTTATTTTTTCTTACTCCCCTCCTGAATGGTTAGTTCGTGCATTCTGGCATCATCAGCCTATCGCACCAGATCCAAGGGCCCTCCACCTACTCCTCCTCCTAGTCCTCCTAAGGGAAAAGACAAAGGAAAAGGTAAGATGGAAGAGTCTAGCGGCAGCAGAAAGGAGAATATGATTGAACGGGTAAAGGCCACTGATGGCCGAGGTATTCAAGTCCTGCATGATAACATGTCACCCCTTGAATAGAAATTGCTGAAGTTTCAGGAAGAACTTGACCATGTCCGGAATCTGGCCAATTTGTCATTTTCCCTCAACGTCCCTAACGTCAACCTTCCAAATGCTCAAAACCCCGCACCTCCACAAAATATCCCAAGACACCAAAATCATCATGCACCTCACCATCACGCCACTCCCCCAAAGAACCAAACTCTCCCGACGTAGTGCAATGCTTGCGACACCTCAAATAACACTCCACTACTCATCCCAGAACCTCAAAACCCCACAAAGGACCATTCCACGCCTATAAAAATCCTATCTATGTGGAAACCGTGACCAACTCCACTCCGCCTATCCCATATGCGTTCGAGCCTGAGGAAAAGGATTTACTTATCAAGAACCTAGCCGAAGAGCTTAGGAAACTGACCACCCGAGTCCAGGGTGTTGAAGGAACCAAGGGAATTGAAGGGTTGAATTATGAAGACCTTTGTATCAAACCTGATGTCAAACTGCCCCAGGGGTACAAACCTCCAAAGTTCGAAATGTTTGACGGTACTGGTGATCCGAGAGTCTATCTAAGGACCTATTGCGACTAATTGGTTGGAGTGGAAAAGGATGAAAGAATCCGTATGAAGTTGTTCATGAGGAGTTTGAAGGGAGACGCACTGTCTTGGTACATCGCCCAAGACCCTAAGAAATGGTCAAACTAGGTAAGCATGGCGTCTGATTTTATGGAAAGGTTTAGATTCAATACAGAGAATGCACCAGATGTGTTCTACATTCAAAATTTGAAGAAGAAACTTACAGAAACCTTTCACGAGTATGCCACTCGCTGGAGGTTCGAAGCCGCTAAAGTCAGACCTGCTCTAGAGGAAGAACAGATGAACAAGTTCTTTGTCCGGGCTCAGGACCCGCAGTATTATGAACGGTTAATGATGGTTGAGGGCCACAAGTCCTCTAACATCATCAAACTGGGTGAGCGGATTGAAGAAGGTATTAAAAGCGGTATGGTTACAAATTTTGAAGCCTTGCAAGACACTAACAAGGCTCTACAGTCCGGTGGTGTGTCTAAGAAGAGAGACATGGGAGCCGTAATGGTTGCAAAAAGAGCCAAGTCCCCTCTCAAATACCAAACCTATCCAACACCTCCACTCACATACCATCCAACCCCAAATTACCAAGCACCCTCACCAAATTACAAGGCTCCACCACCTTCCTACCAAGCTCCACCGCCCACATATCAACCTGCTTCGTCCAGATATTCACAACCCGCTCCTGTCTACCACACTTATAATTCCCAGCCATCCCATTACCAATCACCCCTTGCACGCCAAAACTTCCCTAGACCTTGTCCAAATTTTGATCGCCGCCCTCCAAAGCAATACACCACCATAGTTGAGCCCATTGACCAGCTGTATGAGAAGCACAAAGTTGTTGGTTATGTCATACCTATCCCTACTGCCACCCTTGAGAACCCTTCTCAGTGGGTTAACCCAAATAAATCATGTGCATACCATTCCAGCATGAAAGGACACACCATCAAATAATGCCACTCTATGAAGGACAAAATACAGGCTCTCATTGACAACAAGATTATTGTGGCAAAAGACCCCGCTCCAAACGTCTGCGACAATCCTCTGTTATACCATAAGGGTAGAGGTATCCATATGATTGAAATAGAAGATGATTGGGATCCCGAGGGGTCAATCGGGTTGATCTCAGAAGGCGATGACCCAAAGGAACCCGCAGTCACTCTCAAACCGCTCATAGTCCAAATTCAACCATCTGAGGACGCTGAGGTGAATATGTCTATACTGTTTGAATTTGATGCAGCGCCATGTGCAAAGTCACCAGTACCAATTGAAGTTGAGTTTGTATTTCTAACAAATGCACCGGCATCATTCGAGGTCACAGTCTTGCCACCCCGAACACACATTCCGTTTGAAGTAAGGATGGCTGCACAAATTCCGGTGGCAATGTCAACCACGCACCCTTCTATTCAAATGCTATCCCTTGGTAATACACAGCCGAGGCGAGAAGTAAAGGCAAGGTCAGGTCCGAGGAAGCTATCGCAGCACAGGGTATGACGAGAACTGGTAGGGTCTACACTCCTGAGAATCTGGCCGAGTCAAGCAAGCAGGCTGCCAACTGGCATCCCCTTATCGAAACAGGCCGGTGACCCTTGGAGAAAGGTACATGCTAAGGAGTATTCAGTAATCGACCAGCTGAACAAGACACTGGCAGAGATATCCATCCTCTCTCTGCTGCAGAATTCTAAAACACACAGAAATGCTTTGTTGAAAGTGTTGAGTTAAGCATATGTGCCAAACAACATCACTAGTGGGCAAATAGCCAATATGGTAGGCCAAGTACTGGAGAGTCATAAAACCAATTTTCATGAGGACGAGCTACCACCTGAAGGATTGGGGCACAGCACATCACCGTGCAATTCGAAGATCCTTTCACCACACGAATCTTGATCGATGGAGGTTCCAGTATTAACATATGTCTGTTGATAACACTCAAGAAATTGGGTAAAGGGATACATGAGATAAGGGATGGGGCGATAAATCGGAAAGCCTTCAATGGTTCTCAGAGGTCCACAATGGGGGAGATCAGTCTATGTCAGTAGATGGGATCGACTTGGTTCGAAGTGGATTTCCAGGTGATAAATGCGCCAGCATCCTACAACCTGTTGTTGGGACGACCCTGGATTCATGCTGCTGGAGCCGTAGCGTCAATGCTACATCAGGCGGTAAAATTCAAGTGGAACCACCAAGAGGTGATTATTCATGGTGACGGTAGAAACCCCATTTATAGTCGTCAAACAATTCCGGTGATTGACGAAAAAATGATGATAGGCGGAGGAACTTACCACCACATTGAACGGGTCAATGCTATCGACAAGGACAAATGGTGGAATGGAAAGATTTAGAGCATCCTAAACTGGAGGGTATATGAGCTAGGCAAAGGGCTCGGTAAGAACCTCCAAGGGATCACGAAGCCCATAAAGCTCAAGGAACATGGCACTACTTTTGGTCTGGGGTATGAGTACACTTGGCAGGAATTCAACGACTGGTCGCCACCTTGGAGCGGTCCCTATTACCCTTTGGAGCAGCCGATACCTCATCTTAAGAAGACTTTCAAGCAGGCCGACACTATTTGGTTCAGACGAGGGAGAAGCACTTGCAGCAATGAGGAGTTTGTTCCTAGAGGACGAAGATATGGATTGCTGTGTTGTTCTCGAGGAGGAGGGGGAGGAAGGCCCTTCCATACAGACTGTAATCAAGGGGACATATCACAAGAACTGGTCTATCAAGACAACCAAAGCCCGACGAGCCTCGGGGTAGCAAAGCTAAAACAAGCATTATTCACTATTTTATTTACTAAATGATTTTCCTTTTCCTTCATTTTTTGATTTCTGCAATAAAGATCTTCAATGTTCAAAATAGTTATTAAACATATCAAAGCATATTCTAAATTTCTCTTACGAATTCGATATTTATTGCTATTGTTTTCTCTCATTACTTTATTTATACAGCATGACTATTACTTGTCTTGATGAACTGATGACTGTGACATGCAACGAGACAACGCAGCAAACGGGCATTGATTCAGATGAAGACGACATACTTGACGAGATTGTCAAAGAAGTTGAGAACTTTGAGAACATACCTAAGTCCAACCTGGATGAGACCGAAGTTATCAACCTGGGGGATTCAGAAAACGTCAAGGAGACTCGCATCAGCATTCATTTGTCACCATTAGAAAAGAAAGAATACACTGAGTTTCTAAGAGAGTATGAGGACGTATTTGCATGGCATGACTGGTCTAGCTACGTCTATTGTAATTTCCAACCTATCCAATGTGTCCACCGGTGAAACAAAAGCTCAGAAAGTTCAAACCCAACATGAGTTTGAAAATGAAAGAAGAAGTTACCAAGCAGATCAACATCAAAGTTCTCCGGGTAGTGGAGTACCCGACATTGTTAGCAAACATTGTACCTGTGCCAAAGAAGGACGGGCAGGTCAGAGTCTGCGTCGACTACCAGGACCTCAACCGGGCTAGTCCGAAAGACGACTTCCCCTTACCAAATATACACATTTTGATTGACAACTACGCCAAGCATGAATTGCAGTCCTTCGTGGATTGCTTCACCGGTTATCACAAGATTTGAGTGGATGAGGAAGATGCTAAGAAAACGGCGTTCATTACGTCGTGGGGAGTCTGTTGTTACAAGATGATGCCATTCGGCCTAGAGAATGAAGGGGCCACCTACATGAGGGCCATGACCACCATATTCCATGACATGATTCATAAGGAGATCGAGGTTTACGTGGATGATGTCATTATCAAATCAAAGAAAGTTGCTGATCACATGGAGAATTTGGGGAAGTTCTTCAATAGATTGCAAAAATACAATCTGAAACTAAACCCCGTGAAGTGTGCATTAGGGGTTCCTGCTGGGAAGTTACTGGGATTTATTGTAAGCCGCCGGGGAATAGAATTGGATCCGTCAAAGGTTAAAGCCATTCAAGAGATACCACCACCAAGGAACAAGAAAGATGTGATGAGTTTCTTGGGGAGGCTTAATTACATCAGACGGTTTATAGCACAGTCTACAGTCATCTGTGAGCCGATATTTATGATTCTGAAGAAGGACGCTGCGACCGAGTGGACCGATGATTTTCAAAAGTCTTTCTACAAAATCAAGGAGTATTTTTCAGCACCGCCAGTCCTAGTACCGCCCGAGCCAGGCAGACCTCCGTTACTCTATATTGCCGTGTTAGATGGAGCTTTTGCCTGCGTTCTGGGGCAACACGATGAAACAGGAAGGAAGGAACAAGCTATTTATTACCTCAACAAGTTTTTCACTCTATATGAGGCCCGGTATTCTCTATTAGAGCGTACCTGTTGTGCTCTAACTTGGGTCGCCCAAAAGCTGAGGCATTACTTCTGTGCGTACAACACATATCGCATATCAAGGATGGATCCATTAAAGTACATGTTTCAGAAGCCCATTCCCACTAGCAAGCTAACCAAGTGGCAAATTCGACATTGTTTACATAACTGAGAAGGCAGTTAAAGGACAAGCTCTGACATACCATCTTGCTGAGAATCCCGAAGACAGAGGATACGAACCGCTGAAAACATATTTTTCTGATGAGAGGTATCATTCATACGAGAAGACATTGCAGAATCCTATGATGTTTGGAGAATGTTCTTTGATGGAGCATCAAACTTCAAGGGAGTCGGTATTGGAGAAGTCCTAGTATCAGAGACCGGTCAGCATTATCCGATAATTGCCAAACTCAGGTTCCCTTGCACCAACAATATGGCCGAATATGAAGCCTGCATCTTGGGGCTCAATATGGCCATTGACATGAACGTCCAGGAACTTTTAGTGATCGGTGATTCAGATTTATTGTTACATCAGGTACAGGGGGAATGGAAAACAAAGAATTCCAAGATACTACCATATCTGCACTACGTATAAGAATTAAGAAAGAGATTCACAAAGATAAAGTTTCGGCACGTCCCCAGAATCCAGAATGAGTTCGCCGATGCACTAGCTACTTTGTCCTCAATGATCCAGCATCCGGACAAGAATTTCATTGAACCTATTCCCATAAAGATCCATAATTAGCCAGCTTACTGTGCCCATATCTAAGAAGAAGAAGACGGAAATCCTTGGTTTCATGACATCGATAAGTACTTGGCAAAAGGAGAATACCCCGAGCTTGCAAATTCCACTCAGAAACGCACACTTCGGAGATTGTTGAACAATTTCTTCCACAGTGGAGGAATCCTGTATAGGAAGACTCCCTATTTGGGGTTATTAAGGTGTGTTGATGCAAAAGAAGCATCAAAACTACTGGAATAAATTCATGCTGCAACCTGTGGCCCACATATAGGTTTTGTTTTAGAAAAGAAAATACTCTGAGCTGGTTACTTTTGGATGACTATGGAAACAGATTGCATCCAGTATGTTCGGAAGTGCCACCACTGCCATATACATGGGGATATGATAAAGGTGCCTCCAGGTGAGCTCAATGCAACTAGACCATGGTCGTTCGCCGCTTGGGGTATGGACGTTATTTAACCAATCGAGCCTGCTGCTTCCAATGGTCACAGGTTCATTTTGGTCGCCATTGACTACTTTATTAAATGGGTCGAAGCAGCCTCCTACAATGCAGTTATTAAGAAAGTCGTGGCCGACATTGTCCGCAACCGCATTGTTTGTCAGTTCGGAGTTCCAGATTGAATCATAACCGACAATGGTTCTAATATCAACAAAGACTTGATGAAAGTTATGTGTGAAAATTTCAAGATCAAACACAAGAATTCCAAAGCATACAAACCTTAGATGAATGGAGTCGTAGAGGCCGCTAACAAAAACATCAAGAAGATACTAAGGAAGATGATAGAAAGGCACAAGCAGTGGCATGAAAAGCTATCATTCGCTTTATTGGGACACCGCACCACTGTCCGCACATCAACAGGGGAAACTCCCTATATGCTAGTTTATGGTACAGAGGCTGGAATTCCTGCTGAAATGGAGATTCCATCTCTAAGAATTATACAGGAAGCTGAGCTTAGTGATGCAGAGTGGGTAAGAAGTTGTTATGAGCAATTAGCCCTCATAGACGGGAAGAGAATGAATGTAGTATGTCATGGTCAACTATATCATAACAGAATGGGTAGGTCCTTCAACAATAAATTCAAGCCGAGACGATTCACACCAGGGCAACTGGTGTTAAAGAAAATATTTGTGCATCAAGATGAAGCCAAGGGGAAGTTCTCTCCCAACTGGCAAGGTCCGTACATGGTTCATAGAGTGCTAACAGGAGGAGCACTCATACTTGCAGAAATGGACGGAGTAGTTTGGCCGAAACCGATCAATTCAGATGCAGTCAACCGCTACTATGTGTACTCTTTATGTTTCTTCAAATAATGTAATTTGAACTACGCCTGACCTGATTCTCATTTAAGAGGGGATACATAGGCAGCCCTATGGGTTCGATCAAAATTCCATAAAAATCTATTTTTCCCCGCAATTGGAAACTGAGGCAGACTTTTTAGGAGGACCCTCAAAATTTTGAAGTGAGTAGCAGTCCGCAAGCATTTACCCAGCAAACTGGGGCAGAATTTTGAGGAGGCAAGTTCAGCCAATCGCCATACGAGCAGCAGTCAGAAGCGTCCACCTAGCAAACTGGGGCAGAATTTTGAGGAGGACCCTCAAAATTTCGCAGCAGGAGAGGTTGCAATGTCTCAAGTCGTCTCATGTTATCGGTTCATCTAAAACTATTTTAGATTATATATTATATCTTACAAAATTGTGCATATTTATTCTTCTAAAGCAGCTTGTTTAGCGAACGCTACCCCAATGATACAGACAGTATCATCATGATCAAGCAAACGAGCCAAGCATAGCCAGTAGGAATGCGAACTAACCTTTACCCTTTACAAAACTCACGATCTTTCTTTGGATGCAGGCACAAAACCGCAAAACCCCCCCAAAACATGTTATCCGCTCAAAGGACAGACATCGTCCCTCAAACTTGTCATGCCAACATTTATTATCAGCACAAATGATGCTTCATTGTCACAATTCTCTACCGCAATTTAACACCAGCTAAGAATTTCTGTTGTCCTTCCTTAATCTTGCATAAGTCTACTTTTTTGCCGTTCGAGGTTAAACGCTACCTCCATCTGCATTCGTATCTTGCATAAGGCTACCATTCTGCCTTCTGAGGTTAAATGCTACCTCCATTTGCATTCGCATCTTGCATAAGGCTACCATTCTGCCTTCCGAGGTTAAACGCTACCTCCATCTGCATTTGCATCTTCCATAAGGCTACCATTCTGCCTTCCGAGGTTAAACGCTACCTCCATCTGCATTTGCATCTTCCATAAGGCTACCATTCTGCCTTCCGAGGTTAAACTCTACCTCTATCTGCATTTGCATATTGCATAAGACTACCATTCTTCCTTCCGAGGTTAAACGCTACCTCCATCTGCATTCTCATCTTGCATAAGGCTACCATTCTGCCTTCCGAGGTTAAACGCTACCTCCATCTGCATTCTCATCTTGCATAAGGCTACCATTCTGCCTTTCGATTTTAAACGCTACCTCCATCTGCATTTGCATCTTGCATACGACTACCATTCTGCCTTCTGAGGTTAAAAGCTAACTCCATATATATTCACATCTTGCATAAGGCTACCATTCTACCTTCCGAGGTTAAACGCTACCTCTATCTGCATTTGCATCTTGCATACGACTACAATTCTGCCTTCCAAGGTTAAACGCTTCCTCCATCTGCATTTGCATCTTGCATAAGGTTACCATTCTGCCTTCCGAGGTTAAACGCTACCTCCATCTGCATTCGCATATTGCATAAGGCTACCATTCTGCCTTACGAGGCTAAACGCTGCCTCTCATTTACTTCTCTAAAGCAACCAATGCCTCTAGAATTATTTACTGCACTTTCTTTTTGGGCTAAGCTCTGTCCCTTTAATTCACAAGTCTAAGCTCTATCTTGTCAGCATCATACTATTGCATCTTCATGGGCTGAAATATCGCCAACTTATCCAAAGGCGTCATCGCTCATAGGATCCATCTTCATAGCCCGAGAACACCTTGTCATGGACTGAGGATCTCTTTTATCAGTTTGCATATCGTTATTCAAAGGAGTCATGGTTCGGAGGCACCATATTCATGGCCCTAGAACATCATTTCATGGCCTGCGAATCCTACATCAAGCAATTCATGGCCCAGGACATCATGGTCTAAAGACGTCATCCTTAACCGTCCAAAGACAGCATTCATAGTCCAACGGGAATTTGCATCATGTTTAAATTACGCACGATATGATTGTATTACTCATTTTCAGGTAACCCGCCAAGCAACAGCTGTCCCTACAGGAGCTATCCCGCTCCAGTTCTCCTTATTACCCCGTAAGCCACTTGTTCACCCAACCGTGCACTTTGCGTCCATCCTTATAAAACATCATCGGTATACTTCGTCGGTGGCTCCTGAACTACATACAGCCTAATTCCTATAAAACCAGGGATATGTAGGCAACTCAGAAACCAGGGTGCGGCCTAAACCTCTTCAAACCGCTTCGCTCGGTCAAAATTGGCCATCATGTCTATACCCGACAACTCTTCCATCCTTCCCGGGTAATGAGGGGCAGCTGTTGATACCCAATTTTTCCTCAAACTATTTTAAAATTTGCATATATTCCTTCAAAATCACTCTTTATAAAAACTGATATTTTTCCATAAGTTTTCATATTTTTATTAAATTCTTTTCCAATTTATTCAATATGTCAATATTCAATAATTATTCACAAATTGTATTATAAATTATTTCAAAATATTTCTCAGCTCAATATATCATTTTCAATGCTATTAGGATTAATTATTTCACAAATTAGCCAACTTGGCATTATTTGGCTATAATTCCAACAATTTTGCAATTATAGCCTAATTGTACATTTTATGCCATTTTAATATTTTCTATATTAATTAGTTACCTTAATTTCATTTTATATGATTATTATCTATTGTTATTAAATTTTAATCTAATTTAATGGGTATTTACGAAACAACCATTCTTTATTTAAAATCCAGCCTAATTAATTCGAACCCCTAACCCAATTAATTAATCCAATAACCCAGCCCAAACCTAAGATCCTACCCGGCCCAATCCCTCACTCAATCTGAACTGTTGATTAATTCAAATCAACGGTCCAAATCCCCCTTACCATAATTAACCTAAGACTACCCCCCCCCCCNGTCTCTCATTCTCTCCCTCTCACTTATGAGCCGTCCCTCTCAACTCTCTCTCGTCCCTTCAACTCCCTCCAGTAGACCTGGCCCTTCTCCGGCCATCGCCCTATCGGAATCTATGGCGATTCAACCACCTACTAGCCTTATGGATCCCCCCTTGAACGTGTGTCACTATTTTGAGGCCTTCAAGTGAACCAGAGGCAGTCCACTCACCATCTCCAGTCTAATGCCATCTTTTCGGCTACCCATGGCCGTCCGAGTAAGATCTTTACACTTTTCGGTTGAAACCGGCAGTTTCGAGTTATTCTCTTCTCCTTTCTGGGCTCTCTTTGGAAACCCTAACTTTAAACCTCCCAATTCTTTTAGATCTATCACAGATCTATACGTATTCTAAGGTTTTTCCATGTTTTCCTCAAAGATCTTCTTGTTTTCTGAAACGACTCTTCATTTCTCAAAACTAGGGTTTCAAGATTCTGTTTTAAACAGTTCTTCCTCTAGTTTCTTAGTATTATTTTTGTGATTTTATTGTGTTTAAGCATTATTTGAGCCGTTCTCTTTTTGTTTTATTCATTTTGGTAAAAATCACCAAATTTCTGGGTTCAATATGCGAATCTGAGTTTATTTTGCAATGTTGTTTACCTATTCTAGCATGACTACCTTGATTGTGTGTATACTCTATGTGTTTTTTGATTTCTTTCTCTATATTTACTGATTAGGGTTTCTGATTCTTTGTCGCCTCTGCCTAGACTATGATTATCTATGGATTCCTTTAATTATCTGCTATTTTCTGATATGTATCCCTAATTTCGTGATTTGGGTTTCTTATTTTTGCTTAATATGTGTTACTCCAGTATAGTTTTACCATTTTTAAATCTCTGAATAATTATGATTAGTGCTTTAATGATTTTACACCATACTCTTTACTGATTTTCGAGTATTTTCCTTTGAGTAATACTGATTGCCTGATTTTCGAGTTAAAATGGTGGTATTTTCCTTTGAGTAATACTAATTTCCTGTGATTAATTTCCTTTAATTAATTTCTTGTGATAATATTTTTACGACCTTTAGTTTCTTCTTACCTTATTACATGACTGATTTTACTATCAATTGATTCTTACAATAGTGTTTTAATTAAAACCTTATGAACCTAACCCCAATTTCCTACTATGTGCTTACTATGTTCGAAATCCTTCCTTATTTGTTATACACGGTTCCTTTCCTTACTTGTTACATGTTTTGACAGTTTAAAATTTAACTCCCTTAATTAGGGGAGTACTAGTACTGATTTTGCAACTAATTGATTCTTTGAGTTCCATAATTACTGGGCAGTCTAATTATTACCATATTTTCACCTAGTGTCAAACTAAATATACACTCTATTCATCCCATGTCACACACAGACGAACGGATCTGTTAAACTCTCTCTCTCACACAAGTAAAAAAACTCTCTGCTCTCTCTCTCTCTTCTGTGCTAGTTACTGTTATTCTATGTTAGCCGGCTGCAAGCCAAGGCTAACTATTGTGCATCTTCTACTTCATATTTGTGTTATTGCTTTCTTCACTTCACTGGTATGTTCTAATTTAGATTTCAATCCTCAAACCAACATGTTTCTATCACTGTAGTAATTCAGTGTGTTTCTAATTTGCTTTAACTTATTATTCAACATGTATATAGGACCCTGAACTCCCCTCTGCATGTTAAGTTACGCTTTACTTATTTATGACCAGCATGTTTCTGTATACTTAGCACCTACTTCTTACGTGAATCTCTATTCCTATGACTGATACATTAGTTAACCATGGTCTTAGTTGATTTGGTGCTAAACTAACCTATTACTTTACGTACCCCTGATCCTCTGAACCCTTAGGATGTTTCTATGCATGCTTATATATGTGCTTCTTCCTGCTACATGTTTGCCCTTACATGTTTTGTACTTGTCCCCCAAATCCCATTATCCTTGTTTGTGGTTTTTGGACTATCCCTAGTCCTTTGTGTGATGTTAAACTTTTATTCCAATCAAGTTTCCCTCTTCAAAACTATTTTTCTTACTTACCCTTTCTCAAAATTGTTTTCTTACTTAAACCCTTATAAAAAATAAAAAGCACTCTCACATATACTCTTAGAAGTCTAGGTTCTCCTCCTTCTGTGTGAGCATTGCATTGGGACCCTTGTGCTCCCTCTGACCTTTGACACACAGAGGCTGGCCATTCTACACTGCACTTACTCTATTTTGGCTATGAAATCTGGGTGTGAGAATTACCCGGAGCCTTTGAGGTCCTTAGGGAACTCTGACACACTAGGATTATGAGAAGGTTGTGAAATAATACCTGGCATTGAGAACCTGGGGACTTGAGCCTATTTTGTAGGCTCCCTATAGTTAACTTCTTATTTTCCTTCTATTTTAGTCATGTAATTCATATTCAATGGCCTGTAATAATTAATTGTAAACAACTCTGGGGTCGGATAGTGAAAATGGATGGGGGATATACATCTTGTAGTATAATTAAGGGTAGAAACCATGCTTTCTAGGTTTATTTTCTCAATGCGCAGTAGCAGCCATGTTTAGGTACACCATCCCATGCATTAGATATCATGCTACTTAGGATGTATGTGTATTCAACATCTCATCTACGCTTAAAAATCCTTCCAATAGGATAAACAATAAAATAAGTTGCTATTGCGTGATTCTGCCCATGTTCTGAAATTTCACTAGAAGTATTGTCTTAGGATAAATAAGCTGTAATCATGTCTCATCATGCTACACATGTAGAGATCCTGTTTTAGGTAAACAACGATTAAAATCTGTCACATATGTTATTGCTGAAACTATGCATAATGCTATGATTCTATGTGCATTTATAAATCATGTTTAAGTTATTATGCATCATGTTGCATTAGATATCATGCTATAGAATCGTATCTATTTAACTGCATTTAGTCTAAACACAGAACAGTCCCCTGTTCTCAGCAACTGGTAATTAGTCGTTGTACATCTTCACACCTAGAATCGCATGTTATCAACTGTAATAACCTAGAGTCATTAACAAATCTGAATAACTGTTGCATGTTATCCTACACTTACGCAAGCCTTAGGTAATTAACTTAAAGAAGATAAAATCAAAACTGTCTTTGTGATCATGTTTAACTGTCAGCATGCTTAAAACAATTAGCAAGCTTGATTAAGACTTCCTCTCTAAGTTATGCAATAATTTGTCTATCACCTGGATACCATGCTTTAGGATTCTGAATTATATGGACCTTAATTGTCTATGAGACATGCTGCTTATGTGTACTGTGTGTGGAGGAATATTTGAGCCTTTATCTGTTTTCTATGCTTTCCTTTATCTGCAGTCCTACTTGTTTTGTTATTTGTCGCCTTGGAATTTTACTTTTAAAACTTGAGGGTCTTCCTAGCACCTCCTTTATGGTAGGAGTCCTAATTTCCTCCGGGAGTGATAGGAAGGGACGGGTAACAGCATGCAATAGAGGTCGAGACCAACACTAGTTTTAATAACCTTACGGGGTGGGAAGGGTAGAATATGGATATGATGACCGGTGCGCTAATACCACGTGTAGNGCCTTTATATGCTAGCTCGTAATTCCTTTTTAAAAGCTAAGGATATAGCAGATTTTTTAGCCAATTGTCTCAACTGTCAGCAGGTCAAATGTGAGCATCAGAGTCCCGGAGGGTTTCTTCAGCAGATTGAGCTTCCGGAGTGGAAGTGGGAGCGGATCACCATGGACTTTGTGGTTGTACTTCTTCTGACTTTGAGGAAGCATGATGTTATTTGGCTGATGGTGTATCGGCTGACCAAATCAGCCCATTTCCTTCCAATTCTGACTACATACTCATCGGAGAGGTTGGCTGAGATTTATATCAGAGAGATTGTTCACCTCCATGGTATTCCAGTATCTATCATTTCAGACAGAGGTACACAGTATCTATCATTTTAGGGTTCTGGAGAGCCATTCAGCAGGAGTTAGACACCAGGGTAAAGTTGAGCACAACTTTTCACCCTCAGATAGACGGGCAGTCCGAGCGCACGATTCAGATTCTTGAGGACATGCTCTGTGCCTGTGTGATGGATTTTGGAGGGTCATGGGATCGATACTTGCCTCGTGCAGAGTTTTAATACAACAACAGCTACCAGTCCAGTATTCAGATGGCGTCGTATGACGCTTTGTATGGTAGGCGGTGCAGGTCTCCCATGGGATGGTTTGAGCCGGGCGAGGCCTGATTGTTGGGTACAGACTTGGTTCAGGATTCCCTGGACAAGGTGAAGGGGATTCAGGAGAGACTTCGCACAGCTTAGTCCAAGCAGAAGAGCTATGCGGATCAGAAGGTTCGTGACTTGGAATTTATGGTTGGTGATCGGGTTTTGCTTCGGGTATCGCCTATGAAGGGCTTCATGAGGTTAGGGAAGAAAGTCAAGATGAGTCCGAGATTTATTGGCACTTTTGAGGTGTTGTGACGTGTTGGGGAGGTTGCTTATGAGCTAGCCATTCCCCCCCCCCTCCCAGCCTAGCAAGGGTGCATCCGGTGTTCCATGTCTCCATGCTCTGGAAGTATCACGGTGACCTGACTCATGTCTTGGATTTCAGCTCAGTCCAATTGGACAAGTATCTATCATATGTTGAGGAGCCTGTGGCTATATTGGACTCGTAGGTCAGAAAACTCAGGTCAAAGGATATTGCATCAGTAAAGGTTCAGTGGAGGGGTCAGTCAATTGAGGAGGCGACTTGGGAGACCTAGCAAGATATGTAGAGTCAGTACCCTCATCTTTTTCCAGCTTCAGGTATGTTTCTATGCTCGTTCGAGGACGAACAGTTTTCTTAAGAGGGGGAGGATGTAACAACCTGGTCGGTCGTTTTAATAATTAGCACCCCGATCCCCTATTTACCATTTCTCCCATGTCTATTTATGTTATTGGAACTTGTCGGTGCATTGAGTGATGAAATACGGGGTAATTTTGGACACATAGTCCACAAATGTGGAATTTAGCTTTAGAAATCTGGCCGTAGCTAGAGTTGTGGGAAGATGGATCCGGAATGGAATTTCTTCAGCTCTGTTAGATCCGTTGGGTGATTTCGGGGCTAGGAGCGGGCTCGGAATGTGTTTTCGAGGTCAGTTGTGGATTTAGTCTTGAATTGGCGAAAGTTAGAAATTCAGTGATTTTTGCCGATAGGTGAGATTTTGATATCGGACTCGGAATGTATTTCCCAAAGTGACAGCAGGTCGGTAATGTCGTTTATGACATGTGTGCAAAATTTGAGGTAATTCGGATGAGTTTAGACGTGTTTCGGCGTGAGATGTGAATTCTAGAAATTTTCTAAGTTCTTACGCTTGAATCTATGCATAACTGATGATTTTTATGTAATGAGATGTGTTTTAAAGGCTCGATCGAGTTTGAACAAGGTCGTAGGGTCAGTTAGTAGGTTTGGTTGAGGTCCTGGGGGCCTCGGCATTGTTTTGGATGCCCAACGGGTGAGTTTTGTGAAATTGAGAACAGCTGAACCATTTTGGTTCTAGTGTCTCGCACCTGCGATGGTATTTCCACAAGTGTGGACACGCAGGTGCGAAGGGGGAGCCGTAGGTGCGACCCCATGCCAATAAGTAATTTCCGCACCTGCGAGGGTATTTCCGCAGGTGCGGGCACGCATGTGCGAAAGGGGTGCCGCAGGTACGACCTAAGGCCACTTAACAAATTTCCGCTCCTGCGATTGGGTTTTGCAGGTGCAGCACCGCAGGTGCGATCCCAGTGTCGCAAGCGCGAAATGTCTGGGCAGTTTATACAAAAAATCTGAGGGTTTAAATTTCATGATTCCAAAATTGATTGTGAGCTCGGAACATGGCGATTTTCAGTGGGATTTGAAGAGGAGGATCATAGCTAACGTTTTCTAAACTTAATCCCTTTATATATCATTAATATCTATCATTTTCCTTAATCTAATCAACGAAATTGGATGAAAAACCATGGAAATGGGATGAAATTTTCCAAGTAGAAATCTGAGGATTTAGGGAGATTTAGACGTCGGATTTTGTTGATTCTTGTTCGAGTGGGTTCATGAGCGAATAGGTGTTCGGGAAATATAAACTTTACCCGATTCCGAGACGTGGGCCTGAGGGACTTTTTGGGCGAATTTCCTAATTTCGTGTATTAGCTTATAGTTAATTAGCTATTTTGCTCCCTTGAAGTGATATTAACACCATGCAATCGATTTGAATAGATTTGGGCCACCCGGAGTCAGATACTCGTGGCAAGAACTTGGTATTGAGTTGATTAGCGCAGTCCAGGTAAGTGGCTTGCCTAATTCTGTGTTGGGGACTTTCCCTTAGGCATTTTTATACTGATTTTTTTATGTGGAAGCCGTGTACGCGAGGTGACGATTGCGTACACGGGTCATTATTGCTAAAATCCTATTCTTACTTCCACGAACTCGCTCATTTCCATTCATATATTACTGTTTCCTATCATAATTGAGTAGATAGCCTAAGAGTAAGCATGCCTACCTGTTATGATTGAGTCCCTGTTATTTGGTACTAGTCACATCATGCTTAGGTTGTTTTACTCTATTCTTACCTGTTGTTCTTCCTGGACTATTTAAGTTAAGCCATAATTGACATATTTCTGCTTTGCATATTTAAATTGGGACTACTGATTGAGATCCGGGAGCTTTCCCTCTTGTACTACATTTCATAGTTAAATTGGGGCTACGGACCGAGATCCGGGAGCCTTCCTCTGTACTGAAATGCATATTTAAATTGGGGCTATGGACAGAGATCCAGGAGCTTTCCCCCTGTACTGCATAGCATATTTAAATTTGGACTACGGACCGAGATCCGGGAGCTTTCCCAGTGTACTGCATTGCACATTTACTGTTGAGATATATGGTGTGTTGATCCGAGGGCTCTATTTCTGTTAATAGATCTTTCCATCTTCGTTAATCCTGTTTATCATTGCCTATTTATATGTCACTGTATTAAATCATATATTAACTTGTTTTTCTTACAAACTCAGTAGGGCCTCAACCTGACCTCATCACTACTTGACTAGGGTTAGGCTTGGCACTTACAGAGTACCGAATGTGGAGTACTCACGCCCTTTCCTGCGCATGTTTTCCCCATGTGCAGATCCAAGTACCAGCACCCAGTATCGTGGCTAGGAGTCGTCTATCAGCAGTTAGGAGACCGCAAAGTAATTCTGCCGCGTCCGCAAAATCCCACGAGTCCCCTTCTACTCTAGTATAGCCATAGAAGACTTGTATATTTTTCCGTTGTTTCGTTGTATAGAGTTATATTTAGTAAAGAGATTGTGACTAAGGTGACATTCCGGGTTTTGGGAAGTATAAATGTATATGCTGAGCAGCTACATTACATCTACTTGATATCTTTTCTGTCTTTATTTTATTGATTCTGTCATTTCTGCAAATTTTAGGCTTACCTAGTCATATATACTAGGTGCCATCACGATACCTTTCGGAGGGTAAATTGGGTCATGACAATTACCAAGTTAAAGGTTCAATGTATTGCTATAATGACCCCCCTGGTCATTTTGTGCATTTGAGCGATTTCCTTATTTATGTGCCCCGTATGTTTTATGTTATTTTGTGACTTGGTGGGTGATGGGTTTGGCATCGGGAAGGGTTGAGAGTGAACTGAGACACTTAGTCTCATTTTTAAGCTTAAGTTGTAAGAGTTGATCAAGGTTTGAATTATGAGTTGACGACCTCGGACTGATGATTTGATGGCTTCAAAAGTTTCATATGGTGATTTTGAAATTATGCATATTTTCATATTCAGATTTGGATGTTTGTGATGACCCAATTGGTCATTTTATATTTTAGAACTTAATTCTGAACGTTGAAGCCATAAATATCTTATCTTAGCCTTCCTTGATTTGCGTACGCAGTCCGGGCATTTTTGCGGAAATTTTTTATCTTAAAAATAGAGAAAATATGAAACTTTTTCCTTAAAATCCATTTGAGTTGACTTCGGTCAACATTTTCAGCATACGTATCCAGATTCATATTTTGACGGTCCCGGTGGGTCCATATCGTGATTTGGGACTTTGGCGTATGCCCTGAATCGAATTCGGAGGTCCCTAGCCCGAGTTATCGCGCTTTGTTGAAGTTTGAAAGTTAAAGGCTTAATGACTTTGAAATGTTTGACCAATTTTTGACTCTTTGGATATCGGGTCCACATTTTGGTTCCAGAACTCGGTATAGGTCCAATGGTATAATATGAATTGTGTGTCAAATTTTGTGATAAACAGAGTGGTTTTACGTGATTCGGACGTCTGGTTTTGAAAATAGAAGTTTTAGAATTTTCATGAGAATGTCATTTGATTTGGTGTTCAATTCGTAGTTCTAGGTGTTATTTTGGCGATTTGATCGCGCGAGCAAGTTCGTATGATATTTTTGAACTTGTGTGCAGGTTTTGTTTGGAGTCCCGTGGGATCGGTGAGTTTAGGATAGGTTGCAGAGTGAAATGGACTTAGTAAACATAGCTGATGAATTTTTATTTCTGGTGTCTGCTGCAAATCTCACATTTGCGAGCCTCGCATTTGCGAAGAGACCATCACATTTGAGAAGCAGGGCATGGCAGGGGGTACTCGTTTTTGCGAGGCTAAAGCTCGCACTTGCACTTGTCGATTCCGCTTTTGCGAAGGCAGAGTCCCATTTGCGACTCAGCACTGTTTTGAGGATCTTCGCATTTGTGAAGGGAAGGCCGCATTTGAGAGGGTTGCAGGGTTCGCATTCGTGGTTGTTTTATCGCGTTTGCGATCACTGAGATTTTGAAAGGAGTTCTCAATTGCAACCTCTTTCTCGCAATTGTGATGTTCGTAATTGCGAACATGATATCGCAACTGCGACATTTGCAACTGAGTAAAACTTGAGTTAGACGGGATTTTTCTCATTCTTCAAATTGTCAAAACAAGAAAACCCTAGAGGCGATTTTCTCAAGAACTATTCTTCCTCAAGTCATTGTTAAGTGATTCTAAACTAGTTTATTTCAATCATTCATTGCATTTCCTACGAATTGAACCCAAAATCTTGTGCTTTCATGGCGGAAATTGGGGGTTTGGGTAGAATAAGGGATTTTTATAAAATGGGAATTTAGACCTTTAATTGAGGTCGGATTCCAAAACAAATTACATTACAGGGTTCGGGGGTGAATGGGTAATCGAGTTTTGGTCCGAATTTCGGGTTTGGACCAAACGGGCCCGGGGGTTGACTTTTGTTGACTTTTTTAATAATGACCTAAATTGAATCCTTTGAAATTGTGGGTAGTTCATAAGGCTTAATTTGAATCGTTTAATTGGTAATTTTCTAGATTCTATTGGTTCGGAGGTTTGTTTGAAAGGAAAAGTTGTGGTTGAGCTTTAAGTGGACTTTTGGAGCGAGGTAAGTGTTGTGTGTAACTATGACTTGAGGTAATTAGGAACCCTCGGACCATGTGCTATGTGAATTTCACGTGAGCTGCGTATATGCCAGGTGATGAGTGTTTATGCGCCGCCGAATTATCTGTTTTCTCGCTTTTCTTTAATTAGCTCTTTCCCTGCCTTAATTGTTATATGCTCTAAATGTGTTTCTATGCTTAACTGCTACCTATTAACCAATGTCTTCTAATGTTAATGATGTTAGATATTTTCATAGTTTCATGATCTCCTGCTATTTGCTTAAGTTGGTTTATTTGCACCTTCTAGTTGTAAATTTCTTGACTGGTCTCGCGGTGTAGTATTACATATGTAGATTTTCATATTGTAAAAGGTTTCCTATTTGGTTCAGTTTGGTATTTATTGACCGTAAAGGCTTCCGTGATTTATGTTGTAAATTTTATATTGCAAATTTAGAACTTGGTATTGATATGGAGGGATCGGGTTGCACGCCAAAATAGGTGAAATAATGGTGGATTGATATGGTGGAAGAAGGGTGAATCTGTACTGTACGGTAGAATCGGGTTGCTGGTGAAATAAGGGTGAATTGTGATACCGATATTGTGATATGGTGGGATCAGATTGCGCACCGCAACACACACACACACACACACACACACACACACACATATATATATATATATATATATAT
>ML336297.1:0-71933 GCA_005239505.1 Nicotiana paniculata
CCGTCGAGACCCTCCACTGCCCAGGTAAGTTTTTCACTTCTTTTCTTATAAAAACTATGTAAGGGGGCATTTATCTTGTTGTAGTTTGAATGAATTGTTTAGTTTATACGCATGCACATAAACTTGTGTGTGCACACAAAAACAGGTGTAGAAGTGTTGAGTTTGACATAGATTAATTGGTTTTGGCTTAATTGCTAAGATTTGGGATCATAGGCCAATGTGTTATAGTGACCTGTTCTTTTGAAAATCATCCCACAGTTGCCATTGAATATGTTTTCTTGGAAAAATATTTATCAAAGGAGAACATATTTTTTTTGAAAAGTGAAAACCATCTTTGAGTTTACTTGTATTTCTTGGAGCATTGTTCAAATGGTTTGAACAAAGGACTTTGTGGATGCTAAGTATTTCACCTACTTCAATTGATTTATGACCAATATTTAAGGTCACAAGCCCGTTATAGGTCTACTGCCTCAAGCAGCTATCCCTACACCTGATGTGATCCATTGAATTTGTAGTAATAGCTAGCTGAATATGATAAATTGTATCATTCATGTTCCGCAAGTACTACTGCAGTTTACATTGATTGATGAAACTTTTTAGAAATTGTTTTAGGCTTTTGCTTGGATCTTTCGATATGGTGAATACTTGAATGCTTATCTTTTCATGTAGAACAATCGGTATGTCATTCTCTGGGCATCGTCTGAAACTTTGTTTGTTAGTAATTGTACTTTTTGACACAAATCCTTGTTTGTTCAATCTTCATTTAACAAAGAATATAAGAACTTCAAGCCTCCTATTCCGCTCCCTTTTCTTTACTTCCTTTAAGAAAGGCTTGAAAACACTAGTTTAAAAATAGATTCTTATTTTGTATTGCTGAGGTTGTAGATTTTTGTTTTAATAAGCTTGATATTTCTTAACGCTTTTTTTTGTGGCTGAATTGGGGAAGGTTCATCCACTGCTTAGTCTATAAAATCAATTTGTTATTTAGTAACTATGTGTTGTTTCTTATAATCCCCAATTTTTGTGATTTTATAAACAGTCTCCTACTTATATAAAAATAAAATCTTGACGGAGTGTGTAAATAAATACCCTCATAAATTAGTTCTTTGGTAGTTAACTTGAGTCTTTGTTCGTGAATTGTAACTTATTTGCTTTTAAAGAATTGTAATAGTAAGTTAGCATAAACTTTGAGTTTTTGTTTCACTTTCTAGAGGAGAGTTAATTTAGAAAGGGGTAGCTGCAATTGGGCTGATTGTTGGGAAGGTTACTAGAGTTAGTCCTCTTGGTTATTGATTTTTAACTCAAAAAAATACTCTTTGTAGTTAGTGAAGTTTAGAAGGTAAATTCTACGTGGGTAGGCCGTGATTTTTATTCCCTTAAGCAAGGAAAATTTTTCACGTAAAATCATTGTGTTCTATCAATTCCGCAGTTCAGTAGTTGTTTGTGTCTGAATTAGGTACATCAAAAAATTAAGTTCTTTGATTTGTGAAAATCAAGCAAGAGACAACTCACTCCCCCTCTTGTATCGCATTGCAACCTTAGAATAACAGCAACAAACATGCTTTTTGGATAGTCCAAATGGATAAGGGTGCATACAAGTTCTAAATGTATTAGACTTTATCTCTAATACGCAGACACATGCATAAAAGATCACGTGCGTATGCACACGAAAAATGTATTCGTTTAAAGTCAAAGCCAACCCACCAGAAGTCGAAAGTTTAATTGGATATTTCTTTCTTGACTTCCAATTTTAGTTCTTAGATCTAGACTTACCAGAAAGACAANTTGGATATTACCTTCTTGACTTCCAATTTTAATTCTTAGATCTAGACTTACCAGAAAGAGAAGTATTTAAAAAAAGGGGGAAAAAAAGAGAGATAGTAATGTGCTAACTACAGGTAGTAACACTTTCTATTGTTGGGCACAATAAATAATTGGCAGTGGGAGCGCTAATCCCACTACTTCTGTGTGGTGTCTACTGCACCTTCCACTCATAAAGTTGTTGAAATTTCTCCACTTTGTGCTTAAAGTTTAGTCTCCGAGATGATGAAGAGAAAGAACTTAAAATTTCGTGCATAAATCTATTTATTTATGTTAGTACCTATTCTCTATAACTAGTTGGAAATAGAACTAGAGGACTCCACTGCATAAATAACAAGTAGTAAGTTTTTATCATATGAAAGAGTCGAAACTAGTTCAATATATATAGAAGCAACACACATGCAGTATTATTTCTTGAAAACCAAACCAAACATAAAACCAACTCCAAAAATCAAATGGCTATTGACGTTGAACTTCAGTCGGGACTTATAACCTCCTTCAATCTTAAACTACTTTCGAGTAGTGCTGACAAGCATCACTTCCAAATCTTTATTTAGAACTGATTTCAAAAGTACCCTTAGTTTATCTCTCCTTTTTCTTTTCTTTATCAAAGTACCTCATCAGAATGTTAAACAATTTTGCTTGAATTATGGGGGCTCGTCAGAGTAGGGACCCAAAGCATACAGTTCTAGATTAATTAAGGAAAAATGAGATGTCAATATTTTATTAATTAATGATAGGAAAATAATGTTTTTTTACGTATGGCAAAGACGTTTGACCAAAAATTTAAATCTAGGTTTAAACAATTAGATTTTCTAATAAAATAGAGTTAATCTTAGCCAATATTAATATCTAAAAGACCGTTTAACCTATTCGGTGGAGAAATGTCATAAGTTCCGTTATCTAAACAATACATGTATAACGGTAGACAATATTCAATAGCGCAAGAACAAAGAGAATAGCATTAAATAGTAATAAATTATATAATGACATTCATGTAAATAAATGCAAGTGAGATAACCGAAAAGGTGACAATGCTAAATGATTGATGAGCATTTGAATATTTAGATTCTCCTTGGATCGTGGGACAGAAATTAGACACAGATTTGAAGAAAAGGTAAACTTTGTATGTATGTAATAAAACAAGAATCTTCATAGAATGTCAATATGTTGTTTCTTACAATGAGTGTCCAATCCCCCTCTATAGCTACATATCTTTCTATTTATAAAGGCATATGGGCCACAAAAATCCTAATAGTACATATGGGAGGAATATCCTATCGAATATTCTCTATAATATTTTATCTCAAAAACTAGTCGTTACTGCTTTCTAAAAGGAGTGCTCATCCTCATCCCTCTAGTTAGTCAGCTCGACCTCGTCTTCGTCCTTCGTCAGATCACTTCGACCTCGTCTTCATCCGTTATTGAAATCATATCGATGATGCGTGGCAGCTTTCAAAGTTCTCTTAATGTTGACTTGACCCACACATAACTCGGATAACTACAATTAGTCCCTTCGCTTGTTGAGGTTGTCTCTGTGGGCGAGTTCAATGAGCGGATAATAGCGTTCATGGTCATCTTTGTGGTCGAGTTCGCTAAACAGATAACATCTTCCGTGATCGTTACGATGAGCAAGCGGCGTGGCTCTTTGTGGGCCGCATATTTAACCCCTTAAATTTTTCAGGTGATTCGTTGGAACCATCTGGTCCAAGAGAAGGAGTGACATCATGACGTCATGCGTCATGATGATGCCGGTTCCCGACACCTTACGTTGATCCATACGTGACCTTTGATTGGTTCTGCCATTTCGATTCCGGGGCCAATTATAATGAACCTTTTTGGAATTGGTGCCAATTATGACAAATCGTTTCATATTTGGTGCCTCATATCTTTATAAATAGGGATTGTTTCTTCATTATTCAAGATTTACTTCCTTTCATACTACCTTTGCTCTCACAAATCCCATTTCCTCTCTTGAATCTTTTTTTATCTTCTGAGCTTTAACTTTCTCCCATACTCCGATCATCCTCCATAACCATGTCTAAACTTTCTTCTAAGGTTGATGAAGAGAGTCACGCCTTCCCTTTGGTTGTTGTGTTTCCTGCTCACAGGGGCGACATTGTTGTCGTTGCAGAAGATGAATCTCTTACTTTAATGGAGAAGATCATCCCTCGCAACCTTGAGGCTAGATCTGACCTTCAACAATCACCGGACGCGGTGCCCGAAAAATTGCTATCATCAATGGCGCCTAATCAATTGGCTCAAAACCAAGTTTGGCCTCCCCAACCACGTTGAACTGATCCATGTTGATGAGGACGAAGTGCACGTTCACCGTCCCGAGTATTGTGCTCTCTATGCCTACCTGTTTACTATTGGCTATTCATTCTCCCTTATCCCACTGGTGAAGATATTTTACCGCCATTATGGCTTCTGCCATGCTCAGCTCGCCCCTTATGTTTATAAGGTCATCAAGATGTTGTCAAAATTTTCTGAGCTAGCAGGAGTCGAGGTCACGGTGCGGCACTTGGTGCATCTAATTCACATCTGGCTTCTATAGAGGGATGATGTTGAGCCTTCGTCACCGTGGAAGCAAATGCTTGGTGGTGAGGATGGACGATAAGGGTAGTCGCCAGTTCTGGCTCGACTACTTCTATGACAAGACTGAGGCCATTGTGGATAATGTCGATAACTTCCCTGAGGCCTGAAACCATACCCATAAGTGTTCGAATTTCTTTTGTTTTTGCCTTTTGAAGCATTTTGTCTATTTTGAATTGGTCGAATAATTCTTCTTTCCCTACAGCCAATAATCCTCCTCCTCTTCTGCCGATACGTATTGCCGACTGGGCCGGGAAGGTTCTTCCCCATACCGTGAGGATTCGTGACTGGATGAGCTTCTTTAAGAAGTTCAGACCGGCCCTCCCTTCGACAAGTAATTTTTGTTTTCTGGCCATGATTGTTGCTTCTATTTTTTTAATATTTTCTCTCTTTATTGTAAGCCCCTACGCTTCTTCTTCTTGAGGTCCAGTTTGGGGGTCTTCCAAAAGGAATAGGGCGCCCACGCACACATTTAGAAGGAGAAAGGCTTCCACGCCTTTTGTTTCTGCCCCCTCGTGGCTACTACACCTCCTGTATTCTCCCTCGTCCTGAATGTTGCGGATTTTGTATCCTCCCCTGTCCCCACTGCTGCATCCGCTCCTCACTTTTTCTCACTTGTTGATGAGGATGATGAAGTATCCCTCTGTTATGGGGAATTAAGGCCTCCCAAGAGGAAAGTTGTGGACATCGGGAAGGGGGGAGTCCCTGTGGCCGTCGATTCAGTTAAGGATGACTTCACTTATCAAGACAAGACGATGGTAAATATCCGAGACAATGTTATGGTGACCTCCGAGGCCCCACAACCGGAAGAGACGAATGTGGGCGTGCTAGTGTGTCTATATGAGAAGGTTTCATCTTTTAGGCCGGCAATGGATGCTTCTTCGGCAGTCGAGGACAGAGAAAATAATGTCATTGATGAGGGCGATGAGTCGGGTTCCGACATGGATCCTTACAATCTTAGGATGATTGACGATAGGCTCACCCAAATCTAAGTAAGGATGAAGGGAGGCTCTAGGACCATCTCGATCCCAATGGATCCTGATTTGCTGCATAATACCGAGTAGGTGGTCCCCGCTCTCGGTCCTATCTGCTTCGATGCCAAGGGTATCACCCTGAAGGAGATAACTGACAGTACCCTGTCTAAGAACATTGTTGGTCTCGCTCTTAGGGTGAGTATGGATGTTCTCCGTTCTTTTCCTTTCTCCTTAATTTGTCTTTAAGTTCTATCTTTTGCCTTTTCTTTGATTTATACACAGTTATCTGGAAATTGAGAGTGCTCGGAGGGGGACGAGACGTAAAGAAATGAAGTTGAAGGGAAAATACCAGGAGTACTGTGGGAGGTACTGGGACCTTCAAAGGCAGCTTCGCAAGAAGGGTGATGTGCTGGCTTTAAGAGTAGAATTGAAGAAGAAAGATGAGGAGCTGATGGCGGCTGTGGAGAGGTTCAGCGTCCTCGAGAGAGAATATAGGAGAAAAAAAGAAGAGCTTGAGCTAAGTAAGGTCGTGGAGGCCCAGTGTAGTGACCTTCAGGCTCAACTGCGAAGCTAGTTGGATGGATGTCAGCTTGAAATTGACACTCTCAGGGGGGAGGCCGCTGAGAAGAAACAGTTTCTCGAGCAGGCGAATTCTTCCCCACAGGATGCTCAGAGAAAGATTGACATTCTTGAGCTGGCGAACAGAACTCTCAGTTCTGAGCGGGAGAATGATATGTCAACGGTTAAGTCTAAAGAGGACCGGCTTGAGGAGAGGATTGGGGAGTTGTACAAGGAAAACTCTGAGCTTCATGATCGAGTTGCTGCTCTTGAGGCCGAGATGACCTAACTGCTTGTGCAACCATTTTTGCCTAATGCTTATGAGTATCCTAACATTTCTCGGTAGTTGTACGAGGAGTGGATCCATACTAAAGCCCGATTGGATGTGCTCCGTGATTTGAATACAGCAGGCTCTACTTCTAAGACGGCCCTCGAGGATGCTCGAGTAAAAGTCGTGAGGCTTAGATTGCTTGTGATTATGATCCTGCTATGCCTCAACCTTGTTCCGAGCAGGATGAGGACGAGGGTGTAGACCGTCTCATAGATGGTGCTTGGCATGACTTCGCTTATGGTCAAGGCGAGGATGGAGATGGCGACAAAGGCCAGGATGGTGATGGAATTGAAGGCCGGGATGGTAATGGCCACTAGTTTTTGTTTTAACTTCTTGTATGTTTTTGTTGGCGTTCTTCGAGCATTTTTTGTAAAAACTCTTCGTCTAAATATCAAAGTTTTCTTTTTTTTACACGCACATTTTTGTTTCTACATTTTGTTTCAGTACTTGCATGCTCTATTTTTGTACTTGCATGCTTTGCTTATTTATTCCTTTTGTTGTTATTCTCTAGGTAACTGTAGCCTTTAGGCCAAATAGTCATACTGTTCCTTTTAAAAAAGTCGAGTATGTTTCTTAGTTGAGATGCGGCCAGGGGTCAATAGGTGTTTTGATTTGATCGAACGTACCTTTAAGTTGAGTTAAGACCGAGGGGCGATAGGTGTTGTTTGATCTTTGTTGAACTTAACCATTCATTAAGTCATGGCCGAGGGTCGATAGGTTTTGTTCGATCTTGGTCAAACGTAATTCATTAAGTCGTGGCCAGGGGACGATAGGTGTTGTTCGGGCTTGGTCAAACTTAACCATTCATTAAGTCGTGGCCGAGGGCCGATAGATGTTGTTCGAGCTTGGTCGAACTTAACCATTCATTAAGTTGTGTCCGAGGGCCGATAAGTGTTGTTCGAGCTTGGTCAAATTTAACCATTCATTAGAGCAGTTTCGATAACGTGAATTTCTATTACTTTGATGTCATTGCTCTATTACATTATTTTTCCATTGGGCAATTTTGAAGAAAGTTACAAGCTTTGGGTGTTGGCTGGCGTTCCAGTCCCAGTATATCTAGTCCCTTCATTGTTCGACTTGGAGAATCTTGAGGAATAGGGCAATGAAAAATCTGTCTACTCTCGCATACTATACGAAGTGTCCCATTAGTCACCTTGTTAAAAACCTCCTTGAGAAAACCCTATTGGGACCAAACTCAAGTGAGGGAAAAAAGAGTACGACTTACAGGGCATTTCTTGTTTTTCAGAAGTTGAAGTACTTGAGGTGGCTAATATTCCAATTGTTCTGCAAGGATTTTCCTTCCATGGTTTCTAGTTGGAATGAACCTTTGTTTGCTTTGCCTATAATTTGTATGGCCTGTCCCAGTTGGTTCCAACTTGCCTTCTTGTGGATTCCTGTTTGCTTGGGTTTTGGCTTTGAGTACGTAATCCCCGATCTTGAGCGATTGGACCTCTGAATTTTTGTTGTAGTAACACTCTGCTTGTAGTTTTTGGGCGACCATCCTTATGTACGCCATATCTCTTCGCTCGTCGACCTCATCGAGATCTTGCCTCCTACTCTCGTCATTGCTGGTGCCGCTTTCATGGGTGTACCACAGGCTGGGTTCTCCGACCTCGAGTGGTATAACTGCTTCTGTTTCATAGACTAGGGAATAAGGTGTCACTCATGTTCTCGTCTTCGGGGTGGTTTTGTGTTCCCAGAATAGTTTTGGGAGTATTTTCGGCCACAGTCCCTTGGCTTCTTGAAGTTTCTTTTTCATGATGCAGTACAGACTTATTGGAGGATTATGCTTGCCCATCGTCGGCTGGGTGATAAGGAGTTGGAAGTATCCTCTTAATGTGCCATTTTTCTAAGAACTTGGTGGTTTTTCTTCCTGTGAACTGGGGCTCGTTGTCGCAGCTTCTCTTTGGGAATGCCAAATCAGCAGATGGTGTTTTTTGATATGAAGGCTATTACCTCTTGTTCGCGCACTTGGGCGAATACTCCTGCTTCCATTAATTTAGAGAAATAGTCAGATAAAACTAAAAGGAGTTTTATGTTACCTCGTCGTGGTGGAAGGTATCCCACGATGTCCATTCCCATTTAGTGAAAGGCCATGGGGAAGTGACAGAATGGAGATGCTCACCTTCTTGGTGAATTATCAGAGCATATTTTTGACATTGCTCGCATTTCTTCACAAATCCTAGGCCTTCTTTTTTTTTACAGTGGGCTAATAATAATCGGCCCGTATGAGGCATCTGACGAGTGCTCGATCACCGGCGTAACTACCGCAATGACCTTCATGGACTTCCTCGAGGACGCGTTGGGTTTGGTTTGGGTCCAAGCATTTTGTCAAGGGACCACCGTACGTTATATTGTACAAGGCATTGTGAAGGAGGTTGTACCTAGCAGCTTGCATTCTCAGCGTTTTGGCTTCTTTTTTTCGTTTTGGAGGGTCTTTCCTATAAATAATTTATAATTCAATTGCACCAGTCTCACCTCAGATTTAAAGATTTTACCTCGGTGTAGTCCAATACCGAGCTGAGGAGGTGAACTACACTCTTGTTCTCAGGAGTTACACTTTTTTATAGTGGCGGCCAACTTGGCGAGTCCGTTTTCTTCGACATTATAATTTTGTGGAATTTGGTCAAGGTGGCATTCGTTGAAACTGGATAACAATCTGCATATCTCAGTCTGATTAATCGCTTCGCTCCGTACTTGAGCGCCAGTCTTAATCCTGCAATTACGACCTCATACTCGACCTCGTTATTAGTCATGTCCGGGCACCTTATGGATTAGTGAATTATCTCACTAGTGGGGACCTCGAGTACGAGTCGCAGCCGAGACCCTCATGCATTAGATGATTCATCGGTGTGCAGGACCCACATGTCCTACATCTAAAGAGATGCTTGAGTGGCTTCCTTTTCAATCGGTGAGTACTTGCGAATTTATCATTGTGCAAGGCTGGTAAGTGATGTCATGCTCACTTAACTCGATGACCTATTTGGCCAGCCTCCCCATAAATCGGGCTTCTGTAATATGCTTCTTAAAGGAAAAGTGGTGACGATCGAGATAGGGTGTCACCAAAAATTGGGTCTAAGCTAACGTGAAACTACGACTAGGGATAAGGCAAGTTTCTGAAGGTGAAAGTACCTCGTTTCGGCATCGACAAATATTTTATTGATATAATAAAGTAGATATTGCGTACCTTTGTTTTTTCAAACCAAGACCACACTTACTGCTACTTCCGAGACGGTGAGGTAGAAGGGGAGGTGCTCCACGGGTTCATGTTTTTAGAGCAGGGGTGGTGATAACAAGCATGCCTTCAGTTCTTACAGTGCATGTATGCACTCGGGCGTCTAGTCGAGGCCGTTGTCCTTTTTGAGTACGCTGAAAAACCTATGACATCTATTAGACGACCACGAGATAAATATTGGTAGGGCGACAATTCGACCAATCAGTCTCTAGACTTACTTTTTAGTGGTCAATTGTTCTGCTATCCTGTCGATAGCCTTGATTTTATCTAGGTTGACCTCAATTCCTTGTTGTGATACCCAGAAACCTAAAAGCAGTCATAAGGCTACGCCAAATGCATATTTATGAAGGTTTAATATCATTCCGTACTTTCTTAGTATATCTAAAGCTTCCTTTAGGTGGTTGATATGGTCCTTTGCCTTCACGGACTTGAACAGCATGTCATCGATATCCACCTTGATGATTTTTCTCGAATTGATCTTTGGACATATTTGTGCCCGAGCTTTGATAGGTGGCCTCTGCGTTCTTCAACCAAAATGGCATGACCCTATAAAAATATGTTCCCCTATGGGTGATGAACGTGGTTTTCTCTCGGCCCTCTTCCTCCATGAATATTTGGTTGTAACCTGAATAGGCGTCCAGGAAATTTAATAACCCATGCCCGGCCGTTGAGTCGATGAGTTGGTCGATGTGCGATAGTAGGAATGAATCCATTGGGCATGTTTTATTTAGGTCTGTGAAGTACACACACATCCTCCATTTTCCATTTTTCTTTTTTACTATCAATATATTGGCCATCCATTTGGGGTACTTCGCCTCCCTGATGGATCCGTTCAACAATAACTTCTCCACTTCTTCATTGACGACCTCATTGATGGTGAGGTTGAACTTTTGTCGTACCTTCCTCACCGGGGGGTAGAAGGGGGCGACATTCATCTTGTGTGTTGCGATTTCTCTGGGATACCTGGAATGTTTGCATGACTGAAGGCTAACAAATCTGCGTTAGCTATTAAGAATTAACTAATTTTACCTGGTTCTCGGAGTTTGTAACTGATGTAGGCCTTTTCTAGGGTTGTTATGATCTAATTGAACGGGGTCGAGGTCTTCTACGGTTGACTCAGTAGCTTCGATCGTTTGTGGGTCCATAATGAGTTCCTCGGCTTTGCCTTGTTGTAACCTCTACCCTAATGATTACTATGCTTCATTTTCCTTTTCTTTCTTTTGTTGAGTTGTCGTGATGTCCATGGCGATTCAGGAGCATTCCGAGGATGTATGTTGTTCCCCTCGTATGTTGAATATCCTCGAAGGTGTTGGGAATTTCATCACTTGGTATAAGCCGGAAGGGACGACTCTCATGGGGTGTATCTATGATCTTTCCATGATCTTGGTCCATGACATAGAATGTCGTCTCTAGAGTTGCCCCCCCCCCCCGGTGAGAAGAGGGAGTGTGATTTCTCCCGAAGTCCATTCAACTACATTGTTAAAACTGGTTAGTGTGATGCAACGTGGCACTATCCGGTCCTCGAGTCTCATTTGTGGGGGGCCTAGGGGATAGATGATTTACGCTCCACTCCCGCCATCTTTCATAATTCTTTTAACATCGGTATCTAAAATTCGTAAAGTAATGACAAATGCATCATTATGAGGAAACATCAAACCATCAGCATCTAAATTATCGAAGATGATACTTTCATCGAGTTCATCATCCGTTCGTGGGTTATCAATCTTTTGAGCTTGTGGGTTGGAGGTGAATTTGATGATGCTGATAGAGGCGTCGTCGCTCTCGTCAATAATCATATTGATGGTACGAGCTGGTGAAGGGGGCTTTGGCGGGCCTGGGGGTTCTCGACCCCTCGCCAAGGTTTTTATGCCCTTGTCGTGACCAATTCTTTTAGGTGCCCTTGCTGCAGCAAGTTTTCCACCACTAACCTCAGTGCGATGTAATCTTCAATTTTGTACCTATTTTCTTGGTAGAACTCGCAGAGGGTGTCGAATTTTCTTGTGTTCGGGTTCCACCTTATCTTGGGAAGCCATTTGACTTTTGTGCCGAGTTTCTCGAGAGTGTAGATCACCTCTGTAGGTGATATGCAAAAATTATGAGCAGATAATAATGGGGCATACCTCGATCGCTCTTGTAAGTTCCTGATCTTGTCCTAGACATGCCATCTTCATAGCGAAAGGAGGGAGCGGGTGCCCTAACATAGGGTTGGTGTCGCTCGCATCGTCATCCGCTCTAACCTTGGCATAGTAGGCATTATGGATCTCGGCCCCAGTGGCTGGTGGATACTTCATTAGTCGGCTTAGAAGCTTTTTGGTCGCCCTAGAACTTTCCGTGCTTAACCCATTCTGAAAGGCTGCCACAGCCATTCCTTCGAAAATATTTGGTAGGGTCATCCTGATCCTGTTGAATTAGGCGAGGAAGTCCCTCGGTCCCTCTCTTGGGGATTGCTTAATGGAGAAGATGTCATTTACTCTTGAGCTTTCTTGGCCCTGACATGGTCCGTCACGAACTTTTCGGCCATCTCCTCTAATATTTCTATGGAACGTGTTGGTAACTGTGAATACCATGTCAACGCTCCTCCATTGAGGATTTCGCCAAATTTTTTCAGCTAGATGAAAGACATCTCCTCTTTGGTGAGGTGTTGCCTTTTACAGAGGTAACGTAGTGAGTCACATGATCTTTGGGGTCGGTCCTCCTGTCATGGATTTTGAGATATGGGGGCATCTTGAAGGTCTTTGGTATGAAATATGGGGCCGCTTCCTCGTTGTACGGCTTTTCCACAAATATGTCCGCGTCTCTTGTTTGTAATAATTTTCTTGGTGCTTTTTCATTTAGTCTTTGAGTGATTTGTTCTCGTTTTCCATTTCCTCCATTATTTTTAGCACGGCGGCGAGGATACTCTCACTTGAACTGTCAGTAAAAGTGTGAGTTTTACTTGGAGTCAGAGGATCTAGTTGGTCGTTTTGTTCGTTCCCACATTGTGCTGCATAGATTCTCTTGGTTTCTACGATGATGCATGGAGCTCGTTTACTAAGTATGCTGATTAGAGTGTCAGTTAGCCATGCTTCGAGAAGCATTTTCATAGCAAGTGGTGTCCCTTCTCCCGTGGACGTGGAGGATCCTTTCCCATTTGATTTTGTTGTGCTTCAAAAAGGGGCATGCAACCTCTATCGCATTAGGGAGGCAATGGGTGTCACGTCTTCGCCTTATGTTTCATAGCCTTGTTTGATGGCGTTCATGAGGTTAAGAGGAACGTTATCTGTTGGCATAGTCATGTTTCCTTTGTTACCTACCATGAAAATGTTTGTACGCACAAAGAGGGTAGATAAACCTTATGGTTTGTTAGATAACAAGTTACGTGAGTCGTAGATCTTGTGGAAACTAAATAATTGACTGAGAAAATTTCCACACACGGAGCCAAACTGTTTGACCCCAAATTTAGATCTGGGTTTAAACAATTAGATTTTTTGATAAAATAGAGTTAATCTTAGCCAATATTAATATCCAAAGATCGTTTAACCGATTTGGTGGCGAAATGTCATAAGTTCAATTTTCTAAACAATAAATGTATAATAGCATTTATATAAATAAATGCAAGTGAGGTAACCGAAAAGGAGGTGAGTTTCTGTGATATTCTTCCTCACAATGATAAATGATTGATGAGCCTTTGAATATTCGAATTCTCCTTATATCATGGGAGAGAAATTAGACATAGATTTGGAAAAAAAGTATATTTTGTATGTATGTAATAAAGCAAGAATCTTCAGAGAATGTCAATATGTTGTTTCTTACAATGAGTGTCCAATCCACCTCTATAGCTACATATCTTTCTATTTATAAAGGCACATGAGCCACAAAAACCTTAATAGTACAGATGGGGGAAATATCCTATAGAATATTCTCTATAGTCTCTTATCTCTAAAACTAACCGTTATTGTCCTTCTAAAAGGAGTGCTCGTCCTCGTTTCTCCAGTGAGTCAGCTCGACCTCATATGCGTCCTTTGTTGAAATCATATCGATGACGTGTGACAGCCTTCTAAGGTTCTCTAAATGTTGACTTGGCCCACACATAACTGGGATAATTTTTGGCCCATACAAAAGGATTTATCATATCCAATTATGACCAATCTTCCTTAGCAATACCCGTAAATATGGGATTGATTAATCGTAATTCTTTGATAATAATCTTTGTAACAACATAAAAATTGGGAAAATATTCTATTTCTTTTTCAAACTTCGTTCAGCATTCAATTGTTTCATTCAACTAGTACATTCAGATGTTTGGCTATCCACCCTATTCCGATTCCTTTATTAAAAATAAGATTATTAAGTTGATCAATCTCGGTAGTGTTGTATTAGGCATGAAGATCAACAAAAAACGGGGAGTAGGCCTTACCTTTGAGGTTAGTGACAAACTCATAATTTTAATTTTATGGGTGCTCGTCAAGAAGAGTTCCAAACGAGTCTAAATGAGGGCGTAAAAGAAGGAATTTAATTGCATTGTGGGAAAGAGGGAGTTTTGTCCGTTTTCGAGAATATGGGTTTGGGTGAGAAAGAAAGTAAAAAAGAATGAAGATGGTAAAAGAGGAAAAGAAAAAAAGGTAGTAATAGAATTCGTGTGCTGGGAAAATGGAGGACAGAGGAGGGAATTGGAATTTGGAAAGGAAAGTTAAAACCAAAGCAAACAAAAAAAAGGTTGAATGGATTTTCACAACCGTTGGAAGGTTGATACGATCCTTCGTCCTCATATATTAACTAGACTAGTGTAGAAAATCAGCCACCCATTGACCCAATTGATCTTAATCGTGGGTGCGCATGGTATATTTTGTTGGAAAATTAATTCAAATTTGTAGTAGGAAATCTTAATTGTTTAAGATTTGGTTTATCTAATTCATATCTAAATATTATTTATAGTCATAATTATTATAGGAATAGACTTTTATGTTTTTAATTGAAATAAATTTTGTACTATTATAAATAGGAGTATTAATAGCTTATTTTATGTGTGGAGGAAATAAAGACTTTAATAGATCTTTTATATTTCTAATAAAATATTTTCCTTCATATTGGTATCAGAGCTTCTACGATCTTGGGAGAGAAACAAATAGCGCCGCCAGGCGGTGCAAGCTAATGTGTGGCACCCGTCTGGCCAAAGGTTATATTTGAAAAAGCTATGAATTATGTTGGCAATCATAGTTAGTTGTCAACAAAAGTAGATTAAGTAAAAAGTTTCAAGACAAATTCAAGAAAAAAAAAGCAAATTTAAAGAGGTGCTAACAAATATGGTACAATATGAAGAAATTCTTCCCTAAAAGTTGGAAATTGATTACGTGCTTCAACAAAAATTGAGTGTTGGTGACAAAGTGCATCCACAGGTGATGAAGGCATGTGCTTCAACAAAATTAGTTATCGATGACAAAGTGCATCAACGGTTGGTGACAAAGTGCATTAACGAAAGTTGAAAACATGTACTTCAACAAAATCGGGTGTTGGTGACAAAGTGTATCAACGGGAATTGGAGACATGTGCTTCAACAAAATTGGGTGTTGGTGACAAAACACATCAACATGAGTTGGAGACAGGTGCTTTAACAAAATTGGGCGTTGGTTTCAAAGTACATCAACGAGGGTTGGAGACATGTGTTTCAAAAAAACTCGAAGTTTGAGAGAAGTTTTCCAATACAATAAGAAAAACAATGGATGTTGAAGAGAAGCGCCTAAAAATTGAAGATTGGAGAGAAGTACTAAAAGACAAGAGAAAACGTATACAACTTTGTATACAAGGTTATTTGCCGTAGATGGTTTACATGTTGTCATTGGATGTTGCGTGCGAGAAAGAACAAAACATGTATGTGGAAAGTGGGTAAAAATATTTCCACCCCCACTTGTGAAATGGACACATTCAATGGGAATCACTACAACTTGGATGTTGACTTGATTTCTCTTGTCCTGATTCCACATATTGAAGCGTCCATAAGGTACAAGATCAAAGAGTGCATTACATCTGTCCACCAGGAATATGGTTGTACCATTACCAAAAGAAAGGCATTTCTCGGGCGCAAACGTGCGTTTGAAATTGTTTGTGGATGCATTGCAACACTTTAACCCCGGTACTGTTGTTGAATGGAAGCTTGAGAAGAGTCTGAGATACCAGAATATATATTCAAATATGTGTTCTAGGTATTTAAACCAGAAATTGATGGTTTTCTGCATTGTCGGCCGGTAATATCCATAGATGGCACTCATGTCTATGGAAAGTATGATATTAAGTTGTTGATCTTCATTGAAGTAGATGCGAATGGACAAATATTTCCTTTAGTTTTTCTATTTGAGCCAATGAAATCCAAGAGAAGTGGATGCTATTTTTGAACCACTTGAAAGAACACGTTGTCAAACAGTGTTCAGGTATTTGTCTAATGTCTGATCGACATGGTGGTATTTTAAGTTCTATCGAGAATTTGCCTTCATGGCAAGAACCGTATGCCAACCACCGTTACTGTGTGAGGCACCTGAAGGAAAATTTCCAGAAGGCACATCCCAACAAAGATCTGCATTATTTAATGTGGATGGCTGCAACAGATCAGCAAGAGCATAAATTTCGGAGGCACATGGATTCTATCAGGCAGGAAGACGAGGGAGCCTATCATTGGTTACTGCGAGATAATCCTGAAAAATGAACTTTGCATGAGGATGGTGGCAGAAGATGGGGAATTCTGACTACAAATATGTCAGAATCTTTCAATGGATTATTGAAGTCGGCACGAGGATTACCTGTCACTGCCATGGTGCGGATGTCATTCAAGCAGATGGCGGAGAGGTTTGTTAAAAGGGCCGCAACTACAACGTCATTGATGGAAAGAGGTGTTGAATTTATGCCACTATCAATGAAAAGATTTGAGAAATACAGCCAGCGAGCACATTGGCATTCATTTTTACAGTATGATCACGACCAAAATATTTTTGAAGTTTGCACCGCTATCCATCAAAATCGGGGGAATAATGTACACACCATAAATGAATTTAGAAGGTTATGCTCTTTGGGAAATATCCCATCTACCACATGTCGTGCTCACATGCCATCAGGTGCTTTCAACATACATGTTTAGGGCCAACCAACTACGTTGATAAATAATATAGTGTTGCTGCATACTTAAACACCTATAGTGGGCAGTTGCAGCCAGTGGGTGCTGAGCATTATTAGCCACCAGAACCATTTAAAATGGTGTGTAACAAGGAGTTTTTGCGTCAGCGACAGGTAGAAAAAGAACGCGTGTACAGAACCAAATGGATGTTCGTGATACAGTTTATTCGCGCAAATGTGGTTTATGCTCGCAAACAGGACACGACTCTCGAAAATATCATTCAGCTGGTTTGAGAGGCGGTGGTAATCCAGCTTCTGGCAGAAGTCCATCTAATGTGCCCAACTATCAAGGATACACGTAGTGTTTTGCTTCCGTAATGTGGTTGTATTAAGTATATGTACTTGTTTATGTTCCAAATGTTTCAACTAAAATTATGTTTCAAATAAAATTCCATTGTTGTTAAATATTATTGATATTTAACATTTTAAGTATAGTAAATTAATGAGTTTCTCCCTCCCGTTCATGTTATCAAAAATAGTTTTGGTTAAAAAACCAAACTTATTACATTGACTTTCAAATTTGAATCTAAAATTATTAGAAAATTTCAGTGTCAGAAGAAGAAGATGTTTGATAAATATGTGAATATATATAGCGCGGTTAAATACTACGTTATATGTGTTGTCTTGTCGACCTGAAAAGTTGCCCGCCTGCAAAATGTTGTATTATATCCGAAAGAAACTTTAACATGTGAAGCATAGCGCGGTTAAATACCAAGTTATGTGTGTTGTCTTTTCGACCTAAAAAACTTGCCCGCCTGCAAAAAGATGTATTGTATCCGAAAGAATATTTAACACGCGAAGCATAGTGCGGTTAAATACTACATTATGTGTGTTGCCTTGCCTATAAATAACTAGCGCATTTCAGTTATTTTCTGCGATTAACCAAAACGAATAGCAAAATTTTCCACAAAAGTAGGGTTTTTTTTCGCTTTTACAAATGTCTGAATGCATTTATGTACCAATGTGCTATTGTGGCAAACGTTGTATGGTGAAGGACTATTAGGAGGATGGTCATGTTGGGGGTACATACTGGATTTGTGTAAACAGGTTTGGAGGTAACAATGGAAATTATTTCAATTTTGAGGTATGGCCTGATGAACCTTGTAATCAGGAATGCTACAAACAATCTTTGCAGTATTATCATGATATGAACCAGAGATACGAACGTCATGAGACTGAAATGAAATGAGAAATCACGGCGTTGAGGGATAAACTAAAAGAGGTGGAAAAAGAAAAAATAGGTTGTTGGAGAAATTTGAGTGGTTGAGCAGAGAATAATAGGTGATGACTAAACAAACACATGTATGTATTGAGTGTAGTATTTTTTCTTTATGCTTTCCATGTCAGGTATTTTCATTAGTTGTACTGAATTAAAATTATGTTAAGTTACTATGTTTGTGTTTGTGTTGTAGAATTAAATAACAAAGAACCGGGGAAATAAATACATAATGCGCATATAATGTAAACAATAAAAACTGTTGCTATTATTTACATAAAATACAAAAAAAAAAAAAAAATATGTCCCACAACCTGTGTGATTCAATGAAGCCGCAGGCTTGAGGCGCATTCCATCCCGCCCGGTTACGCTATCAGGAGCATCCTCATCACATCGCCTCTTTATCGCAGGATGCGCTGCAGCATGATCGTCAGTAGCGCTGGTAGGATCGATAGAAGGGGCCATCGGTCCAGTAGTAACCTACAGAAGAATAAGTGTCACGTCCCATTTCCGGAGTCGTGATGGCGCCTGTCGTGGAACCAGGCAAGCCACCCATTTTATCTAACTAAATACAATTTCCCATATAACACCCTTTTTAACAAGTCTGAAATCAATAATAATAATAATAATAAATCCAATATTTTTGGGAAAAACAGTTTATGAAATTCAAAAGACCAAATCCTACTAACCCCGGATCCATTGTCACACAGTCATGACCTGCTAGTACTTAATACAACCAAAAAGAAAGGACCAACATAGTCTGAAAATAAATACAACGGTAGAAAAGGAAGAGAAGACGAGATCACGGTCGCCAGCTGCTACCTCGCCAACTCTGATCAGACTGCTACTACTCACTAACCAGAGCTAAATCCCGTTGTACCTGGATCTGCACACAAGGTGCAAGGGATAACATTAGTACACCAACTCAGTTGTAACGAAACCAAACTACGGGCTGAGAGGTAGTGACGGACTAAACCTCCGACAATTAAAACAACAAAAGCTAAATTGGACATGACAGTAATATATCAGGAATTAAACACGATGCATCAATATATGTCTGTAACTCTGCATACTAGCATGAATTCATATAGAATCAAGAATGATGTTTACTCGTTAATCAAGCTCTCATAAGGTGGTCCACTCATTCCTAGAATACGACCTTCAGGCCCAGGGAAGTCCATCCCGGATATTACATAAACACAAGTGACACAGTCACCAAGTAACGAGGAAAAAGGCCGATCCAGTCCCCCACAAAGAAGATCCATCTCCGGAACATAATAACCACGGAGAAATCCATCTCCGAAACATAATAACCACGGAGAAATCCATCTCCGAAACATAATAACCACGGAGAAATTCATCTCCAGAATATCTGTGCGCTCACTAGGGGTGTATAGGCTCCGGAGGGGCTCCTTTCAGCCCAAGCACTATATCAAGCCAACGAAGGCATGATTTCAGGATCGCTGCGGTGTGCAGTCCGACCTCATAACTGTCTCAAAACTAGTCTCCAAGCCTCACTCAGTTAGTACCTTCCACTCTCACTCACGATGCTCTAACATATGAAAATCAGTTCAAACCAATGATAATATATAATAAACTAGCAACTTACGAGACTGAGGCATGAAACATATACTATAGCAGGACTGAGTACATGAAAGCAATAATCACAGACAGACACAACAATAATCGACCATTCTGGTCTAAACATATCGGCGTGAAGCCTTAACATTTATACTTAGCATGATTTCTATTTCGTTCAAGGTAATTTCCACCTTCACAGTACAATATCAATCTGAGATAACCAGTAGACAGTGCCATGGGATGAGCCAGGCTACAAATATTTACTAAACGCCCGTATGCCCATCACTTGGCAACTGCGTCACCTTCATTAACATCAATTATCAAATAGCTTGGGGTTTCGAACCCTCAGTTCCATGTTTGGAAGCGTTACTTACCTCAAAATTGGCTAACACACTACTCCGCAGTGCCCTTGCCTCTAAATTCGGCCTTCGAGTGCTCCAAATCTACCAACAATTAGATGTACATCATTATAATATGCTAAGGAACTAATCCCAATCGAAATGTATCAAAAATACTCAAAAATCCCGAAATAGGTCAAACCCGACCCCCGGTCCCACGTTCCGAAATTTAGAAATTTTAATACCAAACGGTTCTTCGTCATCTCAAGAGTCCGTACATATAAAGAAAACTAAATTCGGAGTCCAAATGGCCCCTCAAATCACCATTTTAAAGATTCTTAATCCCAAGCCCAAATCACCCAAGTTACACTGATTTTTCCCTAATTTCCACCATAATTCCGACCTTTAATCACATATAAATGAGTTTAGAGTCCAAAAATCTTACCTTGGTGAAGAACTATCGAATCCCCTCTTCAAAATTTGTCCCCAAAGCTCTTTTCCGTACAACAATGGTGTAAAGTAAGTTTTAAGTCGCAGAAGGGTTTATTTAAATATGACCAGTGATTTCTTCACCGCGATCGCGGAAAAAGCCACGGGATCGCGATTCACAGCAACTCAAACCCATGCGATCGCAGCCCATCGCACGCGATCGCTAAGCACACTGACCAGCCCCCCACGTGCACCTCTCTATCCCTACACGACCGCAACATGCCCCACGCGATCGCACTGCTCAACCTCTGCGATCGCGAACACACCTATGCGATCGCAGAGAGTAAAATTCTTCCCCTCACAAATTGCACTACGCGATTGCGACTCTCCCTACGCGATCGAAGTGAAGGAAAATCTGCTGCACAAAATCCAAAAAACCAGCAATTTACCTAAGTCCAAAAATGCTCGTTAACCAACCGAAATCAATCTCGAGCCCCTCGGGACCCCAACCAAAGTTACCAGGACATCCCATAATATCATTCAAACTTATTTTCACTCTCAAAACACCAAAACTAACACCAAAACACCAAATTTACATTAGATTCAAGCCTAAGAACTTTGAAATTTCTAAAATCCTCCAACGCTGCCGAAACTATCCAAAACAACTCTGATTGACCTGAAATTTTGCAGACACATCCAAAATGACATTACGAACCTGTTCCAGCTGTCGGTATTCTATTCTGATTCTGATAGCCTATGTTCCACTACCATCCAGAAATCGCCAAAAACTAGGTTTCGCCAAATCAAGCCTAATTCTACACCGGACGTCCCAAAATTATTCAGAACACGCTCCTAAGTTCCGAATCACCTAACGAAGCTATCCAAGCCATAAAATCCGTATTCTGAGGTCGTTTCACAAATAAGTCAACTCTCAAGTGACTTTTTCCATTATAAGGATGTCTATAAAGACTAAGTTACTAAATTCTTATTTAACCATTCTGATTTCAAGCCTATCGATTCTAACACATCAATAATAGAATAGCCAATCCATGACAAGTCAAGGACATCAATAAAAATTCAAGTTCTACGTAACGACAGACCGGGTAGTTACATTCTCCCCCACTTAAACATACGTTCGTCCTCGAACGTGCCTAGAGTTGTTCCAACACCACCAAAAATTGTTGTGTAACCTTCCATGCACATATTCGGAGGTGATCCCATGTCACCCTACCCTATCTACGTCTGATAACACAACATAACTGAAATTTCATTATCAAATCCTGACCCATAACCTTAAAACCAAATGTCCACTTCTGAAATAATTTTCAAGTTCAAATTTCCACGACTATAAGATGAAATAGTCTGAACAGGTTGTATAAACCATATCTGTAACCCAAGATGAAATCACATGATATACCGCATGGTTCGCCCACTCATAGCGATAACTCCTAACCCCAATAGCTTTTCAAACAACCCAATATCGGTACTTACCCTCTTATCAAACCATGCCTCGTTCTAACACTTCCATATACTGCCGACGATGAAATAAACACTTATAAACCAGTAACCATTTGCCCGGTCAGTATCAATACCATCCAGAGCCATACTTGTGCAACTTGTGCACTCAATAACCATAAACCAAGAGTTCAATTCATTAAATAAAGAAGATTCGCACGAGAGGGCTATCCTGCCACTAACACTTACCATTACCATATCATACTAAAAGCCTAATACACATCGTGAAACCATATCACACAAATCCGACACCAAGGATCATACCTCTACCTAACCGAGCTGCAAAACGTGATCCCATCCAACTGCTGGACCATATGACACACTCCAAACCACCTTACTCAAAATCAATAACCATGCGAAATTCGACATCAATTACTCAAAGTGAATTGCCATAATCACGGGAAATCGGATGATACTGTGCCACCCGAATCAAAAAGAACATAACCAACACGTCTCAATCCTGCAACACCCAATTACTTACCTTACTCAAATCTTACTATACATCCCCGATAGGACTTACATCATATGCACATATATAACCAACGATCACAACTACTCGAACACCAAAAGGTGACTCATAGATCACTCCAAGATACGAATAAGCTCAATGACAATCAAATGGTACATCCCTCAACAATAGCAACTTGGGGTCAACTATTCCGACTCAGTGTAGAACACACACCCATACTGGCCTGCCAATAATTATATTCTAAATCAACTCTGGTCATCCACAACAGGTAGATAACTCTGTGAACGTTCATAATGACTGAATCATAACATATACTAACACCTGACTAGCTTTGCTCGCATACTCATAGTTCAACCCTACAAAAATAATATGTTCATCAAAACTCCCAGTCTCAAAATCCAGGAGGCGCACTAATTACCATATCTGACCCTAATTCCACCACTCAAATATATAACACATCCCTGATGCTCAATCATTCCACGAGAGATACCCCCATAATTCCTCTGTGTCACCAACGAACCTAGAATATCAACAGTCGATCCAACAAAAGGGCGTCTTAACACCAATGAAGCACCCTTATTCAACACACTGCCTTAAACACATTCTCTTTAATGAATGTATACTCTCATCCAGCCACCCAATAGTGGTATCCCTGACCTAATCATCTGAAGCTGCCAGTTCTGACCTTCCTTCCAGAACTGAACCGTGACCTCACATATGCCACTCTCCACTATACACAAAATACCGCATATCGCATGCAATCCTATGATAAATATGATAACTTCACGCTCCTTCCTAGCCACAACAACTACATACCCATCTAGCCAAGAACTTTCTATTCGATCCCATCTAGAAACAAAATCACTATACATCACCTGGCCCTCACACCCATAGAAATATACATCTCCAACCATGGTAGAAACAATTAAGAACTCCCGAATCACACTTGTACAACACCAAACCATCAGGACTGGACCCTTCTAACTCAACCAAGCCACCAAATTCCAAGAGAATTGCTAATAATCACCTGTAACAACTCATTACCTTATAAACACCCAAAGAACTAACCATATCCCTTTATATCCCGATCCAACCTACTACCAAGATGTCCTATTTATTCAAGTTCCTTATGACTTACCTTCGAATCGATACTCCTTATTTCCATAATACCACAATTATCAATCCCGACTCACCGCACGAAACCCGAGTATAAAAAAAATACCGTGTAAGGCTCATAGGCCGCTGAATACTCCCTCAATTATGCCCAAATCCACCACATTAGAAATACTTACCCTGAAGGGACTTCCTACGAATTTAAAGTCATTACCTTCCCTTTCTTGATACCGGTGGATAGAATCCATGATAATGCAAATACACCACAAGCCTTGACACCTTTCCCGTAATCTCAGTTCTAGCCCTTCTCATACTTTGAAGATCCTCGATCTCTACATACAACCTTGAATCCGTCTGAACCATTCTTGAACGCCATTTACTCTACGAAATTTCAATTACACTAACCAAGTAAATAGAACGACCTGACCTCGCTTGCAATCCATATACTAGGAGGTAATCCACACCTTTGAAGCAACAAGTACGCTCATACATTGCACATTCTACACTTACCAGTACAACTCCATCATACAATGAATTCCATTATCCGTAAAGTACATTACAACTTGTATCAAAAAAATTCCCATCACTCGAGTCATTCCCTAAATCCACCTCTGTAGGTTATAGTTGATTCACCAACATATCTCGAACCAAAACGAACACAACACATAATCATGTAATCAACTTATCAATAACGAACTCCCCCACTTGGCTCAAAACCAAGGATCACGACAAACAAGACTATGCCCACACATTATCACTGCCACCATGTTATGGTGGGATTCAACTAAATCCTCCATAAGATTATATGACCCAAACCATCTAACACTCAAATAAATTGCACATCTCGCATCCACCATTGTGATGGTCACGCCAACTCCCACTAGCGATCTAAACTCAATTGCGACATCATCATTTACTGTTAGAGAGAACTTATTACAGATAAACACAAGGGTCACACACCTCAGGACACCCGCATGAGATACCCCTACCTGCTAAATCTTTACACTTCCGAATATCATAGCTATCACACAATCACTATACCTTCCTACAGTAGAACACAACCACTGCCTGCCCTCGAGACATCCCATAAGCGGTATAAGAACTGAAGTTGATGGCAATACTAACACTGGAGCTGTGGTCCAGGAATTCTTGAGCTTCTGAAAGCTCCACTAACACTCGTCTGACCACATAGATACTTCGTTGGACACCACGTGTCCCTAGAATTCTACTGAACTAAGCCCACAATTCACACTTGTAGAACTTCGCACAAAGCTTCTCCTCCCTATATCCTTGTAATATCATCATCAAATACCGAGTATGTTATCCCTGGCTATGAGAGTACGACAGGATTCCATCAATAAATACAATAACAAAGGAGTTATGACATGGCTGAATACACCGTCAATCAAATACATGAACGCTTCTGGGGTATTTTTCAACCCAAAAGACATCACCAGGAACTCATAACACAACATAAAAATCTACTTCACTTCACTCCACAACTAAACCACACGAGAGTTCCTTCAATACACTCACAACTCGAAGCTATATCCTAACTCAACATAGACGTCAAATACTTAATGGTTTTTGCCACATTTCCCTCTAGTCCATTCTTGTCACAATCAAACAACCTGAACACATCTAACTATCAATCAAACTAACCAACTTGTCATCTAGTCAGAAAGTTCCATCAATAAGGATACCAACGGACATATAAGTCCCCAATACATATGCTCACACAAATGAAATCTCGGAACTCAAGCTACAGATAAAGATCCGGCCTCAAGTCCTCTAGACTGGCCCCAAGCATGCTAAAATCACATCCCATTCATGGAAGTCACAAACCATCGGTGCACGGATGATACCGAGCGCTCACGTGCACGTTTGAATACATGAAAGGAGTTCAAAGAATACGCTGTGGGTTGAATCAATGGATTCGCACGACAAGAGTTCAAGAAGGTGAGATTTTTCCTAAAGGTTCCGCAACCTCTCGAAGATAAGTACAAACGTCTTCGTACCAATCCGCAAGACTCTACTAAACCTGCTCATGACTGGTGAGACCTATTTAACCTAGCGCTTTGATACCAACTTGTCTCGATCCATTTCCGGAGTCGTGATGGCGCATGTCGTGGAACCAGGCTAGCCACCCATTTTATCCAACTAAATACAATTTCCCATATAACTCCCTTTTTAACAAGTCTGAAATCAATAATAATAATAATAATAACAACAATAACAATAATAATAATAATAATAATAATAATAATAATAATAAATTCAATATTTTTGGGAATACCAGTTTATGAAATTCAAAAGACAAAATCCTACTAACCCTGGATCCAGTGTCACAGAGTCATGAGCTGCTAGTACTTAATACAACCAAAAAGAAAGGACCAACATAGTCTGAAAATAAATACAACGGTAGAAAAGGAAGAGAAGACGAGATCACGGTCGCCAGCTGCTACCTCGTCAACTCTGATGAAACTGCTACTACTCACTAACCAGAGCTAAATCCCATTGTACCTTGATCTGCACACAAGGTGCAGGCGGTAACGTGAGTACACCAACTTAGTAGTAACAAAACCAAACTACGGGCTAAGAGGTAGTGACAGACTAAACCTCCGATAATTCAAACAACAGTATATAAATTGGACATGACAGTAATATATCAGGAATTAAACACGATGCATCAATATATGTCTGTAACTCTGCATACTAGCATGAATTCATATAGAATCAAGAATGATGTGTACTCGTTAATCAAGCTCTCATAAGGTGTTCCACTCAGTACTAGAATAAGGCCTTCAGGCCCAGGGAAGTCCAAACTGGATATTACATAAACACAAGTGACACAGTCACCAAGTACTGAGGAAAAAGGCCGATCCATCCCCCCACGAAGAAGATCCATCTCTGAAACATAATAATCGCGGAGAAATACATCTCCGGAACATAATAACCACGGAGAAATCCATCTCCGAAGCATAATAACCACAGAGAAATCCATCTCCAAAATATCTGTGCGCTCACTGGGGGTGTATAGACTCTGGAGGGGCTCCTTTCAGCCCAAGCGCTATATCAAGCCAACGAAGGAATGATTTCAGGATCGCTGCGGTGTCCAGTCCGACCTCATAACTGTCTCAAAACCAGGCTCCAAGCCTCACTTAGTCAGTACCTTCCAGTCTCACTCGCGATGCTCTAACATATGAAAATTAGTTCAAACCAATGATAATATAGAATAAACTAGAAACTTACGAGACTGGGGCATGAAACATATACTATAGCTAGACTGAGTACATGAAAGCAATAATCACAGATAGAGACAACAATAATCGACCATTCCGGTCTAGAGATATCGGCGTGAAGCCTTAACATTTATACTTAACATGATTTCTATTTCGTTCAAGGTAATTACCACCTTCACAGTACAATATCAATCTGAGATAACCAGTAGACAGTGCCATGGGATGATCCAGGCTATAAATATTCGGTAAATGCCCTTATGCCCATCACTTGGCAAGTGTGTCACCTTAATTAACAGCAATTATCAAATAGTTTGAGGTTTCGAACCCTCAATTCCAAGTTTGGAAGCATTACATACCTCAAAACCGGCTAACACACTACTCCACAGTGCCCTTGCCTCTAAATTCGTCTTCCGAGTGCTCCAAATCTACCAACAATCAGATGTACATCATTATAATATGCTAAGGAACTAACCCCAATCGAAATGTATCAAAAATACTCAAAAATCCCGAAATTTGTCAAACTAGACCCCCGGGCCCACGTCCCAAAATTCAGAAATTTTTATACCAAACTGTTCTTCATCATCTCACGAGTCTGTACATATAAAGAACACTAAATTTGGAGTCCAAATGACTCCTCAAATCACCATTTTAAAGATTCTTAATCCTAAGCCCTAATCACCCAAGTTACACTGATTTTTCCCTAATTTGCACCATAATTCTGACCTTTAATCACATATAAACGATTTTAGAGTCCAAAAATCTTACTTTGGTGAAGAACTACCGAATCCTCTCTTCAAAAATCATCCCCAAAGCTCTTTTTCGTACAACAATGGTGTAAATAAGGTTTAAGTTGCAGAAGGGTTTATTTAAATATGCCCAGTGATTTCTTCACCGCGATCTCCACGCGATCGCTATTCATATCAACTCAAACCCATGTGATCGCAGCCCATCACACGCAATCACGAAGCACACTGACCAGCCCCCACGCGCACCCCTCTATCCCTACGCGACCGCAATATGCCCCACGCGATCGCACTGTTCAACCTGCTCGTCGCGAACACACCTATGCGATCACAGAGAATAAAATTCTGCCCCTCAAAAATTGCACTACGCGATCGCAAGTCTCCCTACGCGATCGCAGTGAAGGAAAACCTGCTGCACAAAAACCAGAAAACCAGCAATTTACCTAAGTCCAAAAATGCCCGTTAACCAACCAAAACCAATCCCGAGCCCATCGGGACCCCAACCAAAGTTACCATCACATCCCATAACATCATTCAAACTTAGTTGCACTCTCAAAACACCAAAACTAACATCAAAACACCAAATTTACATTGGATTCATGCCTAAGAACTTTGAAATTTCTAAAATCCTCCTTCGATGCCGAAACTATCCAAATCAACTCCGATTGACCTCAAATTTTTCAGACATATCCAAAATGACATTACGAACCCGTTCCAACTGTCGGAATTCCATTCCGACCCCAATAACCTATTTTCCATTGCCAGCCGGAAATCACCAAAAACTAGCTTTCGCCAATTCAAGCCCAATTCTACACCGGACGTCCCAAAATTATTCTGAACACACTCCTAAGTCCAGATTCACCTAACGAAGCTATCCGAGCCATAAAATCCGCATTCCGAGGTTATTTCACAATAAGTTAACTCTGAGTTGACTTTTTCCATTATAAGGCTATCTTTGAAAACTAAGTTACTGAATTCTCATTTAACCATTCCGATTTCAAGACTATCGACTCTAACACATCAATAATAGAATATAAAATCCATGACAAGTCAATGACAGCAATAAAAATGCAATTTCTATGTAACGAAAGACCGGGTCGTTACAATAAGTCACCTCAGCATATGAAAACATATATTAGAAATGTACGTGTTAAGTCACAAAAATTTAAATTTATCTTACCATGGTCTCGTTGGGATCCTGAATATTATCATCCATCACAGCCAGGTCAGCATCGCACAAAGCGGCTTCCGTGACGGGCGAGGATGAAGCCTTAATAAGAAAGTTATAAAGTTATTTATGGATAATTAATAAGAAAAAAAAAACAAATTTAAATTTAATAGTAATACAAACATACCTACGCCTGTGAAATATCCCCAGCACCCCTCGATGACGGGCCATAACTCAGTCGGTGCCCACTATCCATATCTCGGGTCGGCCGATCCTCAGCAGCAGTCGATGGGCCTGGAAAGTACGCATCCCAATCAACTCCGGTAATGCTCGTGTCCGTGATCAACATGGATTTGACGGGGTCACTTGCAAAGTCCCTGGAGTGAGCTACAGCTGAAGGTTGTATGACGGCATGCTGCTGTGATGCTCGTCTGGCTCATGGAGGTCACCTGGAAGATCAGCTCCAACATCCTCAATAGGTTCCTCAACGCCCCCTTGCTGGGGACCACCTCGTCGCCGCGCCCGACGACCCTGTGGGACAGCCCTTCCTTGTGGGACACTCCCACCTCGTGGGATAACACTACCTCGTGGGACACCTCTACCTCGTTGGTACTGCTCTGGCGCCACATAAGCAGGGTCTTGTTGTTGTCCCAAGTCACTGCATGGTTTTGAAGATTGACAAATGCCTACCCAGTTGAACCAGGTCCATTAGGGCAAACATCTCGAACGAACCAATTGGCACAAAAATCGTACATGCACAGGAGATAAACATGATCTGTGAATTATCCTTGAACTAAGAGGTTGTCTCCTAATGCGAAAAGGTTGCAAATTGATAAGGGGTTAGAGTTCGAGTTTAGCAAGGACAGAAATAAAGGAAGGAAGTTGAGATAAACACAAACTCTTCCACCAAGGAAGAGTTGCATTAGAACTAAACAAGAACATCTTAAATTCTGGCGCTATATAATGTTGAAGTATTCCTACTGAAGGATTATTCGCACAAAGACAGAATTGAAGCAAGAACTGAAGTCAAAATTACCAGAGAAATTTTGCAAGCAGAATCCTTGTGAGATACAAAGGCTACTGACCAGCTAGAAGAACCAGTTCCATTTGTTTGTGTTTCGAGTCTAGTTGGTTGTAGTAGGTGATTTAATATTGTATCTTTCAGCTTTATTAGAAGCAATTTTAATAGGTACACACTGTTCAAGTTAGATTTAACTTGAAGCTTGTCACAATTAGCTAGAGGCTAGTTTTCTAAAAAGGGATTAGAGTTAGTCCTTAGGTTTACAAAAGAGTTTATTTTGTAAATGTTGTTTGGCTCAGAGTTGTAGTGAAGAGTTTGGGAAAATCCTACTGAGGAGTAGGTCGTGGTTTTTTCACCTTTTGAGCCAGGTGTTTTCCACGTAAAAATCTCTGTGTTTTTACTTTACTGCATTTATTATTCCGCACCAGTAGAAGTTGGAACACCAAGAAGAACCAGGTTTTTCTATTGAGACAGCACTTGAAAATTGGACACTACACAAATCATCCCCCCTCTTGTGTTGTATTGACGTATAAAACATCACTGTCCTAACCGCTGACCCTCTCGGGCTCGCCATAGTGTCCGAGCAACCAACTTTGTAACCTCCCGGCCATAATCATGCAAAATGGCCGCTCCCTCGCCGGCATGCTGCTGCATTTGCAGTCCCAACTAGTGAAATAGATTTAGGTCAATAGCCTGCACAACGTGTAAAATATAAATTACAGAACGCTAGGTTACAATTATATAAGTAAGAATACCAAATAACATACCAGTGTCTCGCGCCGCCCGGCGTATGGAGTGTACTGACCGTCAGCTCGATGAATGGATTCCTGACGAAAAGTCGGGTAACATTGCGGTACCATCGCATATAATCATAAAATGTATTCGTCAGGCACGGTGAAGGGGGGGGGGGGCAGAATCAGGTCAAGTCGCCAGTCCCAAGTATCGAGCTTCGCCTCTAGACATGCCACATATACATCGTCCACCCTGGAACAATCATCTTCCTGGTAATGTGTGGATTGCCAGGTGGCCGGTGTCGATACAAGCTGTAGACGGCCAAACTGGAGAAGTACGCGCTCCCTGGCATGATGCTCCACAATATTAAGGTACATTAACGGGACGGAAGAGCTCCAAATAAGTTGGTCGGCCGATCAATAATCGGGCAAGCCAGCTATCAGCTCGTCGTTGTATGGCGTCCATATGAACTATTAAGAAACAATAGAAAACGTGAGTATACGCAACACATGTGAAGCTATGCCAAGTAAAATTAGGTATACATTTACCTGTGCGACCTCCATCAAATCCAACAAATACCTGCACAGGGGGAGATTATGTCGAGCCTCATACTCTCGTACATATCCCTGACAGAGAACCCACCTCCTAGCTAGAGAGAGAAACGGAGGTGGTACATCCGGAGGTAATGGTGGTAGAGGTGACTGCAACTGAAGGAACCGCTCCCAAGACCAAAGGGCGTTATATATAAAAGGTTACCAATTTTTTCCACCTATTTCGGTCTCTTGTGTCCAAAAGAACCACACTTTGATTCTGGACTCCCATTTGCAGATAAGACTGCTAGGCCTCTAGTGTAGTTCCTTCGTAGATATGACTCCTAGACTAATCATGTAGGCCCTCATAGGATGGCTAAACCAAAACATAGGTCCTTACACCCTAGGTTCTAGACCAACTAACCATGGGTCCTTAGGCAGATAAAACTACTAGACCAGTATTATAGGCCCTCACGGGGAGTCCACTAGGCTTAGGCATCATAATCTCAGTTACAACACATATCAACAAAGCAAATACTCCCTCCGTTTCATATTAGACGAGGTATTTTTATTTTTAGTCTGTTCTAAAATAAATTACATATTTTTAAATTTGGAAATAATTCAATTTTAAATTTCTCATTTTACCCATTTTATTCTTTATGAGAAGATTTTATAACCATACAAAAGTTATGGCCCACAAAGTTTTACACCTTAAGCTTTTAAGACCATAAATTTCAAAAATCTTTTTTTTTCCTTAAATTCTGTGCCGAGTCAAATTACCTCATCTAATTTGAAACTGAGGGAGTACAGTTTATCGTACAAGAAAACTACGACATTTGATGAATATTACATGATACAAGTCATTAAACACATATATCAACGTCATATAACCCTAGCATGCGTCAATGTCAGTGCAAAGATATGGTGGTGTGCTCAGTTTATTAAAATTTAGGTATACCTCGTGCTTTTATAACTCAAAAATATCATGTTATAGCCATAATAGACTATAACATAGTGTTAATATTAATTACACTAACAGGGGTCATTTCACAATTTCTTGATAAATCAAAATCAAAGTCAACCTGAAAGGTCAACCTTGGAATACCCATGAGTGCACCCATACTTTCAACTTGAAATATATGTACTTACATAAATAATTATGAACAAAAATAATTAAAATATAAAGGATTGAAATACCTTAATAATAATTTAGGCACAAGCAAAAAATTCAACAAAGACTATATAGAAGAAATTTATTAAACTATGGAGAGAACGTGGTAGGAGGCTTTTTCAAAACTCATAAACTCTTGAATCTCTCTACATCATAGCTACCTTTACACAATATAAAATATGTAGTAGCACTCCTATTTACAATACTATAAAACCAAAATTGGCTAGAATCTAAAAAACTTATTCCTACATGATTTTGGTTATGAATCCTAATTAGACATAAATTAAATAAACTAGTAAATACCAAATCCAAGACGATGTAGGAATACTAATTAATATTGTTTTAATTTCCAACAGCCTCCCTTAAACCAAGATATTCAAACTTGAGAATGTCATGAGTAACATCAAGCCTTGTAGAAGTCAAATACCTTAGATTTTTCGTCAATTCCCTAAAATATATTGCATCAACAAAATCGCGAGTATCATCTTTAGTTAACTTCAATTTCTCTTCAATATTGGTCATATATGATTTGGCTTTAGCCATGCTAAATCCCTTCAAAATATTATTAACATATTTTTTGCTTTACTTTGAAACCATCTATTTCCACAACCTTGCAGTTGGACTTGTACACCAATTTAACTCCAAATAAATATTCTACAGAGTGTAGAGTAATTCCACCAATAAATATTTTGTCATGCTTCTTGAAACATGCAATCTCAAACAATGGCACAAAATTTATTGCATCTTCAATATCTATTGTCATGCCTTGTTATGGTTCTAAATCCCAAGCTATTTTTGCCTCAAACTTGGGTGGATCATTAGAAACTTTCTCTTGATGAACCATCTTGCATCTTTCATTACTCGGTTCATCTTCAATACCATGAAAATAATTTTTCTTGTGAAATACCAACCTCTTTTGGACTGGTGTCCTTTGCAACTAAATCATCCTTTTTATCAATCGAATTAATTTTTTGAAAGATCAATTTGAATATTATTTGAATTTCCTCTCCATTGAATATAATCTCTATCACAATATAAATTAAATGTACCTTCTCTTCTTTTCTCTTTTGTTTCTGAATTTTGGCCTTCTTGGTTTGTTTCTGCCAGATCTGTTCTGTCTTCTTTTTCTTTTGGTTGATCATCCTTTTCTTGCGATGCCTCCTCCAATGTCTCATCTTTTTGTTAATTCAATGATCTCTCATATGTCACCAATTCGCCTTCTAAATCATCAAGTGTGAGAGTGATAAGATCTTTTGTAGCCTCAAGAGTAACTTTCTTGTTGTTAAACTTTAAACTGAGAGACTGTAATATTTTCTCAATAATTTTATCTTCTTCCAAAACTTCTCCATTGGTCCTTAGACCATTGACTATTTCTGTAATTCTTGTAATGAATTTTTTAACGGACTCTGTTGGTTTCATACGAGCCAACTCAAATTGACTCCTAAACTCTTGCAGTTTCTCCTTCTTTATGTCAGCAACTTTTCGATATGACTTCACCAAAATTTTCCAAGCTTCCTTTGATGACTTTGCATGCAAATATCTTTTAGATACATGCAATTCGACCTTAATGGTGAGATAGTAGCGTGTCTTATAATCTAAATATCTTTTCTTCTCTAATTTCGTAGCTATATCACCCGTCAACGTTGTAACTTCTGGGGGTTTCTCAAATCCTTCATAAATGGTGGACCATAATCCAATAGCATTAAAAGAATTCTTCAACTGTTGATACCAAGTTTTAAAATTACTTTTTCCATCAAAGCAAAAAAAGGGACAATTAGGTAATAGAGTATCCATATTTTTTTGGATCTCCTACTGGCTCTTACAGAATCTTACACAAGCTCTGATACCAATTTGAAGGATTGAAGTACCCCAAGAATAATTTAGGCACATGCGAAAAATTCAACAAAGACTATATAGAAGAAATTTATTAAACTATGGAGAGAACGTGGTAGGAGGCCTTTTCACAACTCATAAACTCTTGAATCTCCCTACATCATACCTACCTCTCCACAGTAGAAAATATGTAGTAGCACCCCTACTTATAATACTACAAAACTAAAAATGACTAGAATCTTTTTTTTAAGCAAATATACCACTAGGCAGGCTGCCTAGTGGCTAATATATAAATATAATCACAAGATGAGTCTAAAGCTTACAAGATGTCCAAACCAAAATAGAAGTTGCATGAAGCTACTAGCTACTAAAGGATAGAAAAGCTAAAATCTAATGAACTAGCTATTAAAAAATAATAAGTTGAGCGCTTCCTTCTCCTGTCAGTGTATGTGAATCGAATTGCCAGTGGAAAATACCAAGAAGAACATATCAAGCTCTCACCAGGCGCCAGGGTATACTGTCCATAGGCTAAAATGAATTCCAAACATCTCCACCACAAAGTTGAAGCCAACATAGTCTTCCAAGTGTAACTACTATATGATCTCCATATGCAGTAAACTGAGTGTGTCCAAGTATTAATCATGTGTTCACTCATCTAACTTAACATGTAGAAGAGCTTGGATTTAGGCAGGCTTTGCAAGGCAAAAGTCAGGCTTGACCTGGCTTTAGGCAGGCTTTGGAAGGCTAAACCGAGGCTTGACCTGGCTTTAGGCAGGCTTTGCAAGGCTAAAAGCCTGGTTTTAGGCAAGCTTTGCAAGGCAAAACCCAGGCTTGACCTGGATTTAGGCTGGCTTTGCAAGGCAAAAGCCAAGCGTGATCTGGCTTTAGGCAGGCTTTGCAAGGCAAAATCCAGGCATGAGCTGGCTTTAAGCAGGCTTTGCAAGGCAAAAGCCATGCTTCGTTTTGTGCCTTTTTTGTTCTTGTAAGCTCAAAATTTTCCATGCTATAACGTTTAGTATAGACATCATTCTAAACATTGCTAAACCATCCTCGTATTGAGCATGAAAGCATGCTAATACCACTGAGAAATTATTCAACAATCTCCAGAAATACCACATGACAGGTTCAACATTTTCCTTAGTATTTGGCCTTATTAGACTCAGGATAATTGTACCATCCAACACCTGCTTATCGCATTGTTCCTATACACTATCAAAGAACCCCCAGAAAGAGCATGTGACCATGCTAATACCACTGAAAGTACCTTAATAACATACAGAATGAGACAACTAAACATGCAGGTTTGTGCAGAGTCAAATCCTGTGAAACCATCAATCTGGGGTTCTTCTCTTTGCTATCCTAACCCTAAGGTTAGGTGTTTGAGATTTGTCTAGATTGATCAACCTCCTCCCTGCACTAGGCAGTTCAGAGAACGAATGAAACTCAGATGTACCTGCAAAAGAGAACACAATGTTAGCTATAAAATCTGCCACTGGGTTGCCTTCTCTGAACACATGTTGAAAGATCACATTGAAGTTTACCTTCATCTCTATAATTTTCTTCGCATCATTTGCAATTACCCAAGGAGGATCCCATTCCCCTTCTATCACTTTCTTCATCACCAATGAATCAGTCTCCAATATGAGAGGGTGAAATTCATGCTCTACACAGTATTCCAATCCTTGAAAAATATCCTTAGCTTTAGCCACCACATTAGTTGTCACCCCCAGGTCTACTGCCCTTGCATACACCACATCACCTTCATCATTCCTCACACAAAAGCCTAAGGATCAAGGACCAGGATTTCCTTTTGAGGATCCACTAGTATTGAATTTGTACTAACCATGAAAAAGAAGCTGCCATGTTACTCTTGTAGTGATCAATATAGGTTTATATCCTTCAAAATATTGAATTATGTCTGGCCACAACAATGGAATATTAGGAATCCAAGCATATCTCCCCTTTCCAGTTGATGCAATTTCTATTAGTCTCATGAATCACCTTATTTGTGGACACTGAACCCCCATGTTTACCTGCATTTCTTCTCTTTCAAAGTTCCCAAGTGATGATAGCTGGTACTGCTTGAAACAATGGCTTTAACTTTGGACAACATTGAACATACCACCAATGCCTTATAACCTGCTTCAATTGAATCAATGGCACAGTAATTCAAGCAGCCCCCATAAACAAGTTCCATACTTTAGAGGCAGTAGGACCTGTGACAAATATATGCTCAATATATTCCTCTTGGGGCTGCTGAGAACACCAACACCTAGACATCACCATTTACCCTTGCCTCCTCCACATGTCATCGGTGGATATTTTCTGCCTCCACAATCTCCACAAGAAGAAGGATATCTTGAATGGTAAGCCTTAATACACATTAACTTGAATTCCTAATTAGGATCAACCATATGCCTTAATATTTTCCAAGCACTGCTAACACTGAACTTGCCTGAAGGAGTTGGCATCCAGTATTCCCTATGCCAATATCCCTCACTGCCTTCATAATGCACATTTAACCTTATATGTTCTGCAATTTCCTCATTGAAAGTTTGATCTAGCAGTTGATCATCCCATGTTTCACCTTGCCGCAATTATGGCATGTCCTGAAGATATTCATTGATTAAAAAGTCTTCAGGTAATACGTGATAAAGTGCACCCAATCCAGTCCAATTTTCATGCCAAATATTAGTTGTTCCACTCTTCAATTCCCATAGGATCTCATGTTCTACTTCTTCCCTAGCATTCAGCATTTATCTCCAAACATGAAACCTCCTTATATACTGCACCACCATTGGTATCTCCTTCTTGCAATACTTATTCCACATGAAATTAGACCACAAAGATTTTGTGGTCCTAAACCTCCACTATAGTTTAGCAAAAGGTGCCCTTGACACATCATGTAAGGACCTAAAACCAAGGCCCCCTTCCTCTTTGGGAAGGCAAAGATTTTGCCATGAAGCCCAATGTTTGCTTCTCCCTTCTTCCTTTGTGCTCCAAAAGAACCTAGCAAAAATCTTATGAAGATGCTCCAGGACATTTTTTGGTGGATCAAGGACTGATAACATGTGGACTGACATACTTTGAAACACACTAGAAATGAGTGTTGCCTTTTCTCCAAGTGACAACAACTTTCCTTTCCATGAATGTAATTTAGCCTTTACTTTCTTGATAATATCCTCATAATAGTCCTTCCTCCTTCTAGTGTAAAACATAGGACACCCTAGATATGTGAAGGGGAATTTACCTCTTGCAAATCCTATAATAGCTCCAACTGCCTGAAACAATCCATTAGCAATCTTTGAATACATGTAGTATGAAATATTATCTTTGTTAATCATCTGGCCTGATATCTTCTTATAGTTCCCAACACTACCATAATCTTGCTCAAGGATGGAGGATGAGCAGAAGCAAAGATTATAGTATCAGCAGCGTATGCCAAGTGGTTTAAAGGATCAGACCACTTAGGCATTCCAAATCCCACAAATGACTTGTCTTTAAAGAGCTTATTCAAAGACCTGGAAAGTACCTCTGCTGACAGAATGAACAATGCTGGGGATAGGGGATCCATTGCTTCACACCCCTTGTAGAATTAAAGAACCTTGAGGACTGCCCATTCACCAATATTGAGTACTAGTTACTTGACACCAAGTTCCACATCATGTTGATGAAGTGCTCAAAAAATCCTATCTTCCTTAGTACATGAAATAAGTACTTCCATGAAACCCTATCACAGGCCTTCGCCATATCAAGCTTGATCACCACATTAGTTGGCTTTCCCCTTAACCTTATGTTAGTAACAATTTCTTGAGTCAATAAGATGTTCTCAAATATACTCCTACCCTTCACAAATCTGGATTGATTAGGGGATATTAGAGAAGGCAAAAAACTATCCAATCTATCATGTAATACCCTAGACAAGACCTTGTTGATGAAGTTGCTCAAACTAATAGGTCTTAAGTCAGAAAATGTCTCAACTCTAGGTTTCTTGGCAGCAACACTATATTGGTGTGAGTGATGGATTTAGGCAGTGAAGCTCCTCTATAGAAGTGTAGCACCATGTTGTGTATATCAGCACCAATAACATCCCAGCATGTTTGATAAAATAGGCCAGTGAATCTATCTGGACCACCAGCACTCTCCCCCCTAAGCTCAAAAATTGTTATCCTTACCTCTTCAATTTAAGTTCCAAATTCTGTTCCATAATGACCATCGAAAGTACATTATTGAGAAAGTAAAAGTCAGAAACATCACCTTCATTTGTAAACTATTTTTGATATAAGTCCACTACAACTGTAGCCAATTGTTCCTAGTCTTCAATCCATACCCACTTCCACTTTTTATCCTCTTCAGTTGCATGTTCGTTTGTTTAGACATGATTGTGAAAGAAACTTGTATTCTTATCTCCTTCAGCAAACCAAGTCATCCCAGCTTTTTGCTTCCAATACTGCTCCTCAATACTCAAGTATTTCTTCAATTCAGATTGAGCCTTTTGAAGCACAATCATGTTCTCAATTGTAGCTCTTCTTCAAACAACATCTCTTTCACCCTAATAATGTCCTCGAAAATAGCCAACTGCTTGAAGATATCACCAAATGTTTCCCTACTCCATTTTGACAGTGTTGCCTTCACCCTCTTGAGCTTCTGCTTGAACATCAAAAATGGATCCCCTATGAAATCAGCTTCCCAATTCTGCCTGACAACATCCATAAATGTATCATGCTTAGTCCAAAAGTTCAAGAACCTGAAAAAATTGGTGGTCTGCTTCCCATATGTCATTAACAATGGTGTATGATCTGATCCAGTTCTGATTAGATGTTCAACTTAAATAGTTGGCAACATGTTCTGAAATGGAAAATTCACAAATATCCTATCCAATATTTTGAATATACACGCAGAATTGGACCTCACATTCCACCATGTAAATGGACTTCCTTTATATCCTTGCTAAACCACAAGAGTTTGCACAAAATGCAAAATCTTCATATTCAGGAGGGGGTACTGGAAGTCCTTCTATTTTCTCATCTTCATGCAATATCACATTGAAATCCCCTCCTACCAACCATGGCAATTTCATATCACTTACTAAGTAATACAAGTGATCCCATAATTTCAACCGCTCCACTGCTGAACATTTGCATAAATAATCATCATCATGTGCAATCCCAGGTCATGACTCTCAGAATCACCTGTTTCTCAGTATCCTCTACTAATTCCCATTCCACCACTGCATCAAAGAACAACCATATTTTCCCATTAATATTTGCATAAGCAGTCTCCATATTCAACCTTCTTCTATATCTATCAATGAGTCTCTTCTTTTGAAAAGGCTCCATCAATGCAACTACACAAAAACTATGCTCCCTATTCATGTTGATCACCCTAGGAAAGGCCTGCTGTGTATTCACGGACCTTATGTTACATATTAATATCTTGATCATCATCATTTAGATATAGAAGCTTCCCTTCTGGACATTATTCTTGATGGTTGTGGTGGCTCTTTGTTCTGATTCTTCTTTGTTTTCTTACCTCCTTTAGCACTGGTTGTGGGTGATAAATTTCCTTCCCTAGTCACTTGTTTGAAGTTTTCTGCTGTAGATTCATCATCTCCTTCATCCTCCATTGGACTTTGTCTCATTAAGTCTTCATCAATTGGTGCCACATTGTGTGTAACTAAATCATGTAAATGTTGCAGCGAAGTCTTCAATGGATCACCAAGTTGCAGCTGCATAATTTGATCAGTGCAATACTCCATAGGCACTTCCCAGATTCTTTTGGGACAATTGCCCGCTCATCAACCTTTTCCTTGCTATTCTCCATAGAAGAAACAACAACCTGCATCATTTTGAATTGCTTCTCATAGACACTGCCTAGCCTAGGAATTACTCTAGTAGTCTGCTCAGAAATGTCTGTTCTATTGATATAACCACCCTTTCCATTGCATGTGTTTTGGTCTGACGCCAATGTATCATCCCTAACCTTCACATTATTATATCCATCAAGTTTGTTCTCCAATGAATACACCGTAACACCCTCTATAATCTCTCCAATTGCACTAGGGATAGGGTTTACTGTGGCTGTCTCATCAGGTGAACCTGGCGCCAGGCCTGGCGTCGCCAGCCTAACGCCTAGAGGACTTGGCTTTAGGTCTAGCGTCACCAGCCTAACTCCTGTTGAGCCTGGCTTTAGGCCCGGCATCTTCATCCTATCGCCAGGTTGAGTGTTGTCCTTTTTCACCTTGTCTCATGTTGTCTTTGTCGTTCCTAGCTGATCATCCTCCACCCCTGTTGCATCACTCCATAAAACATTTGTTGATTTTACCTCATCAAGGTCCTCAAGTTGCCCAGAATTTGCAAATGTTTGAGATGGAATATCTTGGCATGATTGTTTTGTAGTCACATTGGATTTCCTTAGCTCCTCTTTGCTAGTTCCAAACCATAGAAGTAGCCTTAGCTAAGTTCCCATTATGCTGATCTTCCAACACTTTCTTAACTTTTTCCTTCTTCACATGCTTAAGTTTATGTTGATTACCTTCTCCAGCTACTTTAGTATTAACATCTTTCCCAACCCTAACCCTAGAAGCCTTAGGATTAGGGCTTAACACTCCTGTATTGCCTTCCTTTTCCTTCTCCTGGCCTTTCTAGGATTGCTTTTCCCCATGTTCCTTCTTCTTCCCATTGCTATGATCATCACCTTTGCCTTCAGTAATTTGTAGAGTAAGTTGATGAACTTCCTCAATCTCTAGTGCATTAAACTTGTTCTTGGTTGCTACATCCTCAAGTTTGGCCTACCCTTTACCCTTGTCAGCTTCCTTTCCTTGCTTGTTATCAACAATGTGACCCCTATTATCCCGTTGGTATTTGTTCTTCCTTGCTTGCATCCACTCCTGGTTGGCATGATTATTAGCTGGCTTACCAACCACCTTTCCACTTGCTAGAACCTTTGTTGAATTTTCAGTTGTACCAATTGCTTCAGTACTCACCACAACTGTCTTCTCCTTGCCTTGATCTTCAACATCTTCATCAAATCTCTTGTGTAATTCAGGATGAATTACCCAGCATTCTGCCTCCCTATGCCCTTGTTTCTTGCAAGTCTTGCAATATTTTGGTATATAATCATACTTAATCCTAATCCATTTAAACTCTTCTGGCCCAGATTCATCAGCTTCTTCCACAATCTTAATACGATGAGGGAATTTACCTAACAAGTTAACTTCCGCTTTCACCCTAGCACAACTAGGTCTAATCCCATTTTGAGTTGCTAGGTCTAAATATAATGGATTACCTACTGCACGAGCTAATGAAAATACACATTCCTTACCAGAGAAATTAGGAGGCAGTTCTGGAAAGCTAATCCAGGCTATGGCAAAGGGAGTCTTTTCATCAGGTGTCCACTGTGAATTCCATTTTGTACAACGCATCTGCCACATGTCTGATTGAGCTTTGAAAGAAGATGAACATAGTCCTCCAATAATGACAACCTAATCAACACATGACTATCTTCAATTAAACCAACTGAACAATAGCCTTTAATCTCACATTGAATTGGAATTACTTTACGTAATTCACTAATAACAGGCTTCCCATACGAAAATTTCCCAAGAACTGCAAGATGAAGCCCGTGTTGTACGATAGATTGCTTTACTTCTTGTTTCTTCCACTTCACAACTGGTTCTCCGTGAATGAACTCAACTAGTTTCAATGGTAACGTAGCTAGGGTTTGCATGAGGCATTAATGACAGTAGGTTTTAAGATTTTTGCATAATCCATGGGTTGGGGACTGTTGTTTGTGGTTGTAGATGGTTGGGAGACAGTGGGGGAGGGGGGGTTGGGTAGGTAGCGCAACCACTGGTGGTGGCTGGCCGCCAGCCGTGGCTGCCATGGAAAGGTCGCTGGTGAGTTTAGGGTTTAGAAGAGAGAAGGGAGCTTTTTAGCTATTTATCAATAGCCGCATGATTTTCTTAACGGTTGGTTTCTACTTGAATTTGGTTGTGAATTCTAATTAGACATAAATTAAATAAATTAGTAAATATCAAATCCTACACGACGAAGGAATACTAATTAATCTTGGTTTAATTTCCAACAAGTAATTACAGTTAAAAAATAAGGTGAAGAAAAATAAATAAATATTCTTCAGGTTGAGGCGGGGATATCTCGCTTTCTTTAAGGAGATTCAAGCCCATTGCGGTAGCATCTTCACCGCTTCATCAGCAATACTCTTGACTTGTCCCCTCCAGGATACAACAACCCGAAAATATCGTATGACTCGAACAAACCTGGATAAGCTGATGAATCTAAAGTTCCACCAAAACGAACACATTCAGACTTAGATTTTCTCCTTTTCTCAAGCACACTACAACACTTTTCCCATCTAAAACACAAGGAAGAAATATCTCTATTTAAAGGTGTAAATTTTTTTCATAGAATAAATAGCGGGATAATAAAATTGTATAACATGGTTGGTGGTCACAAATTTAACCTTTAGTGAGTAATTAGTAGTACCTCATGGTGTTAGTGATTTCATGAGTTACACCAAAGATATTGACCACTTTCTTGTCGGTTATCGTCACTACCTCATAAGAAATAATGCACTTTAATATTATTTTTTTAATATTAAAATGCACATAATACCAACATTCTCTCACTCATTTTAATATTAAAATAAGTGAGTTTATTAGTTGAAGGGAGACTATTACGCATAATGAATGTGTGCTCTGCATTGAACCTTCACTTAGTAAAACAGTAATCTTCACTCCAGAGTCATAGTGGTCTCAGACTTGAACTATGACTGCTTAAGAGAAATAAAGTATCACTACTTACACATAATAATCAAGGTGTTGACATGAGTTTTATTAGCCAACACATAATGGCCTTGTGCTTTCCCGGTTTTCAAGAGTGTTTTTTAGATAAGCCCAGTTCTCATAGGAAGTGGCCTACTTCCATGCTCACATAGGTGAAATCTGTCAAGGGTGCTCCTGTAACTCTAATACCCCATTCATACGAGCTACATATTTTCATTGAGAGTTAAAAAAAACTCAGCCTCGCAAATTGTTACAGGATAAATGCACTCATACCATATGGAGGAAATATAAAATAAATATAATAGTGCATTTCATAACAAGTCATTATACAATTCGCTCTTCCCGTTGAACCTGGTTATAGGATCTCTAGTCCCAGGTTGGATTTTCTCATATATGACTTACGAATTTATGGGCTTCAATCTCATCTCCATCGATGTGCTCCTGACCAATTCTCTTACTAAGGTCTTAGTCAGTGGATCTGCAAAATTATCACAAGATTTAACATAATCAATATTAATGGTACCACATGCCAAATATGATCTCTCAGTACTTTATTTTCTCCTTATAGGTATGGATTTACCGATGTTATAACAGTTTTATACTCTACCAATAGCAACAATGTTGTCATAATGAATTAAAATTGGAGGAAGATTTTTCAAAATTAGGAATTTGAAATAATAAATCTCTCAACCAATTCGCTTTCTCACTAGCTAAAACTAAAACAATTAGTTCATTGTCCATGGTAGAGTTAGCAATTATTATGTTTTATTTTTTATTTCCATCAAATAGCACCACCTCCCAAAGTAAAAATATAACTTGTAATAGAAAAAGAATTACTAGATATACTGTTCCAATTTGTATCAGAAAAGCCTTTGAGTACATTAGAAGTTTATATAAAACAAGCCATAAATTTGGTACCAATTACCTCATAACTCTCGTTATAGCATACTAATGTTTATTCCCTAGCTTGCTTGTAAACATGCTAAGTACTTTTATTGCGTGCCGAGTGCAATTTGTCACATATCTCAAGCTTCCAATTAAACTAACATATTCCTTTTGATTTATCATATCATTGTCACTTTGTACGGGAAATAAGTGCACATTTGAATCAAAAGGAATTACAACATGCTTGCAATCATATATATATATTTTTCAATATTTTCTCAATATTATGTGACTGATTAAGGAAAATTTTAAAATGTTCTAATAATTTTTATTCAAAAAATAAAATTTGGCTCACCCAAATCTTTCATGTCAAAATGCCTAAGTATTATTTTAGTTTATGTTATCATTAATGTTAGAGACAAATATTAATAAATCATCAACATAGAGGCACATAATAACATGTGAATTATTTCAAGACTTATAAAAGATGAACTTATCACACTCTTCTGATTAAATTAATTTTCAATCACGCAGGAATCAAATTTTTCCTAACATCTTTGACCCTCACCATTTCTTGAATTTAATAAAAAATTATTTTCATGAAAATATCATCATATAATATTGATGAATAATATTATGTAAAAAATTATATACCTTTTCATTGCTTGAGTTGAGTAGGTAGAAAAGTTTTTATCTTTCCACCTCATAGAGAGAGTGAACTTGTATCTTGACATTCGCTATTTTTCAACCAAATAAAAAATGTATCTCCTTAAAATTGTTCGCAAAATTACAAGTAACTACAATTGAAAAATAAGATGAAGAAAAATAAATAAATATTCTTCAGGCTAAGGCGCGAATATCTCGATCTCTTTGAGGAGATTCAAGCCCACTGCGGTAGCATCTTCACCGGTCCATCAATAATACTTTTGACTTGTCCCCTCCAGGATATAATAGCCCGACAATGTCGTATGACTCACACAAACTCTGGACAAGTTGTTGAGCCCAAAGCTCCGCCAAAGTGAACACCCTTCCTTCGACAAAATAATATTCTCTTTTATAGAGAATAAGTTGGAGACTTAGATTTTCTCATTTTCTCAACTCTCTTTTCACTTGATCAACCATACTTTTTTCACGCACATTACAACACTTTTCTCATCCACAATACAAGGAAGAAACACCATTATTTATAGGTGCAAAATTTCTTCCATATGATAAATAACAAAGTAGTGGGATAATATAATTGTAGAACATGATTGGTGGTTATAAAATTTAATTTTCAGTGAGTAATTAGTGTTAAATAATGACATTAACGATTTCATGAGTTACACTGATCATTTTCTTACCAATTATAGCCACTACCTCACAAGAAAGAATGCATTTAATATTATTATTTTAATATTAAAATACACACAGTACCAACAATCGTAATGGTTACACTCAGTTGGTTATAGCTCGTTAGGTGTCAATTGCTTATAATTTTGCATCGTGACAATATCTGTGTAACGCATCATACGTCTACCTATATTGTTGTGTCCATATATCCAACTTTGGCCCCACTGGTCGACAAGCCTACTTAGTTTAATTACCAAAGTGGAAATTAATTTGGGAATAAGTCGACCATTGCATGTGCTATGGGCACTACATAAAGCATCCAAAATCAGAGATTTCATGTAGCTGACACAGTTCTTATACTCTCAAAAGCTGCAAATGCTCCTCCAACCAGTAGTCTCAAGATGAGGAAAATTGATGATGTATTAAGAAAGGCCAAACTATCCTTTTCATGGTGTCGAACTTTAATCCGACATATCACTTTTTTACAGACAACATAATATAATCCAAGTTATTGACTGTTCTTTGCTGAATTTTGGCATTTAACCACTACGACAAATTATCACCTTTTAGACCTTCTTGCACTGCACCTGTGACAGTAGATGTCAAATTTTTCTTACATGGATTTGATTAACCTATAAGTATACTACCCCACTGACGTGATCAGTCTTGTCATGTTCCTCCGCCTTATATTTTCTTTTTCTTGGAAAGAATTGGTTCATTGACTCATTCTATCATGATGCACTTTGTATTGTATTTACCTGGAAAAAACTTACACTTGACTTTTACGGGCATCTTATAGTATTTCCTCTATTTTTGTCCAAAGTGAAATTAATATCCGTTAATGATGATGTAGCAAAGCAAGTATAGTTATTTTCTTCAAAATAAAAGCCCTAAAACTAAGCTAGCATTTGTACATAAATTTGGTTGAAATTTAAAAATATAACTTTTAAATATGAGATGAAAAATAAGTTTTGATAGTTGAAATTATGTTTGGACACCCATAATTTTTACATATTGAACTTGATCACATATAGTGGAATTTAATGAACAATTAGCAGTAAAAGTTTGTAAGCAAAATTCAAAGTTGTTTGACCAAAAAGTTCTAAGTTTTTTTGTTAAACTGTTTTAATGAAAAGATAATGGATGAATCTTAGTTAAATATAATAAATCCTAGATCTGAAGTTTTAATGTCTCAATAATATGGGACCGTGTACAGATTAGTGGATGCAAAATAAGAGTTCAATGATTGTCAATGAATGTGATGATAAAAACATGTTATAAATATGAGTAATGTCATTAAATGTAATTAGAAGGAATTTTTCACCTAAATGTTAGATGAGTTGGACGATTCCTTCTTCTGACAGTATCGTGTGACAATAGGCTATGAAGATAGACAAAAGATTCTTGGATCTTGTGAAGAAAACAGGTATATTGAACAATAGAATCAGCAGACAAGATAAGCTTTTCGAATGTTCTTGATGATCAACCCTTTACAATATGTTCTTATCAGAAAAATGAAGATCCCCTTTTGTTCCCTATCTCTTCCTATTTATAAGTGATATTCCTAGAAAACCCTAAAAAGTACATTTGAGGGAATATTCAATGGAATATTCCTTTTCACAATCCTAACTTATTTTAGTCGTTGCTGCTATTCATTCTCTACTCGACCTCGACACATGTCTCTCTCTTGGCGACTCCTCGTCACTGAGTCGTAGTTGGTCTCGGCCTCGGCCATGTCTCATCCATTTGTATCCACTAAGCTTAGCCTAATTTTGACCCAGACAGTTAGTCCAACCGATATTTGAGGTCGTCCTCTTGGATGTCCTTGATGAGCGAATTTAATTTTCAGCCGATCAAAAGGAATTATGTTGTGGTGACTGAGATGAATTGGTCGAGGTCGAATTGATGATGTGTCACCTAAAGGATTGTGGTTGGCGTGGCTGACATAGGATGATGTCATGCCACGCGCATCATCATTACGCATCTTCCTTATGCACTGCGTCGTCTCCTGTGCTTCTGTTGCTTCGATTTTGGGGTCACTGACGACTCTTTCCTCGATTTGGGCGCCATAATATCTTATAAATAGAGGAGGGGGGATTCACAAATGAAAATTTCGCACTTTCTATTACATTTGCACCTTGCTTGTTCTTCTGCTTCTTCTCTAGTTCCTGTTTCCAGTTTACTTATGCTTCTTTAGCTCTACATTCCGATTTCTTCTCCTGTCGATACTCTTTCTTTCCGGCTCCACAGTACACACGTTACTGCTAAAATGAAAAACTCTCCTCCTCCTTCTGATTTAGTCTCTGACGCCACCCCATTATCGGTGGCCATGCCTTCTGGTGGCAGTGACCCACGGTTGCGAAAGAAGAAGGTTTTCCCACCGTGGAGGAGGTGGTTACTTGGAACCCGTCAGTCATAAATGACTTCCCCAAGGAACCCACCCCTGCTCCTGCATAGGCACTCAAATATGGGGTCGAGTCAAATATCCGCCCTCCGATTTAAATTTTGTATTCCTACTCATGTCGATATTGTTCTGGAGGGGAACGACGTGATACACGTCCACCGGCCTGGGTATTGCGCTTTCTACGCCTACCCATTTTTGGTGGGTTACTATCTTGCTCTTCCCCTGTTAGCTGAGGACTTTTTCCGCTTCTACCGCGTCTTCCCGGTGCAGCTTTTTCCTTACTTATATAAAGTCTTTCTGATGCTGGAGAAGTTCGCCGAGCTGGCCGGCTGCGAGGTCTCCATCCATCATCTACTGCATCTCTTCTCGCGTATTTTTTACAGAGGCACGTTGATTCACCTCCGCCACCATGGAACTAAAGGATTGGTGGTGGGGATGGATAACAAAGTGGACCGTCGGTTCTGGTGCAACTACTTCTTTGTCAGAACCGAAGACGTAGTGGCGGATCCAAACGGATTCCCCGAGCAGTGGAACTTCAACCGTAAGGGTCTTCTACCATCTGTCATATGTTGCTTATCTTCCCTTTCTTTCTTTTTTTTTTGACTCGCTTATGGCTTTCTTCTTTCAGCTGAGAGATGTCCACCTTCCCTGGTTTTTGATATTGAAGACTGGGTAACTCGCATTTTACCTCATACTATGGGGATCCGCAACTGGGCGTCCTTCAACAAGTGGTTCCGGCCCAAGCCGTCGACCAGTAAGTCTGATTCTCAGTTTTACGACCCTTCCGTCTTCGTTATAGTCTATCACTGTTCGTTGTCGTCCCTTAAATGTGATTTCCTTTTTGTTCTAGGTCGGCGAGCTTCCAAGAAGGCGAAGGCTCCGGTGCCCGCATTCCATCAGGCGGTCGCTTTGGCTGGAATACAATTCGTACTGGTTGAGTCTGTACAAGGGGGTCAAACTCAAGCTCCATCGTTGGGAGATTCTGCCCCTTGGGCTGCTATTACGTCGGTTGAGATCTCTGCTCAGCCCATCTTGCACCTAATTGACGATTTATCTCAGGGCGAGGAGGAAGTGGTACCGAGGAAAAGGCAGAGGGTGAAGACCGAAAAGATCGGTGCTGCTGATACCGAGCTGGAGAGGCCCATTGCTTGGGATGCAGAATCAACGCCCTTATTGGTCGTCGAGGCTTCTCCTACGTCGGTTATCATCACGGGGGAAAGGCCGTCAGAGGTCGAAGGGACTTGCGATAGGGGGGAACTTGTACAAACAGCCAAGTTCGGCTCATCATCAGTGGACGGGAGGGATAAAACTCTCCACGTGAAAGATGATGGATCGAGCTCCGATATCGACCCTGAGGAGGCGCGAGCTTTCGAGGAGAGGTTCACCCGTGTGGAGATAAGGACGGAGGGGACTGATCGGCACATAGGCATCTCCGTAGACTATAACCTCTTGGTCAACTCGAAACGGGTGGTATCGGCCTTCGCTCTTTTATGCGCAGACTTTGAGAATAGGACGTTGCAGACACTGAAAGATACGGATCTGTCATTGGGTATATCTGGCATGTCCGTGCGAGTAAGTTTACTTCTCTCATGTTAAGTTTGTCCACTTCATATGTGTAGTTTACTTCCGCTGACCTATCTTCTTTTGTATGTTAGACTCTTATCTTGGAGATCGAGAGTGATCAAGGGGAAGAGCGGAGGACGGCCCTCTTCAACAAGATGGAATCCAAGTATAAAGAATACCACTCTAAGCACCGAATTATGGTCAACGTACTTGGCGAGGACGGCCAATTTTAGACGTTTCGCAGCGAGATCAAGCGGAAAGATGAGGAGCTTATGAGGGCCATCGGCCGATGTAGCATGCTGGAGGGGATGCTGAGGACTAAAGAGGATGAGCTCGAGGTGATCAAGGGAGTTATGGCCGAGAATGTTGATCTTCCGGCTCAAGTGGTGTCTTTAAAGGTCGAGCTTGAGCAGAGCAAGGCTAGGGCCGTTAACTTGAGGGGTTAGTTGAGCACTAGGGTTGAAGAGTTGGTCTGAGCTGAGAAAGCCAGAATGGCAGCTGTGGCTTAGGTGGAAGCCCTAGGGGGTACCCTTCGTGTTTGCAGGTCTGAGCGAGCTAGTGAGGCTGAAACTTCGGCGCTCAAGGAGGCAATGTTAGAAGATCGTATTGAGGGTTTGGAGGCGGAGTTGTTTGAGCTGAGTGAGCAGGTTGCCGCCCTAAGAGCCGAGAAGGCACAACAACAGGCCCAGCGGCCTACTTCTCATACTTCTGCCGATCCCAGTGTGTCATGGAAGTTGTATGAGACATGGGTTCACACTGAGGCCCAACTTGACATATACAGGTCACTGAAGATGGTTGGGAAGGTTTCTGAGGCAAAATTTGAGGATGTTCGTGTAAAGGCACGTGCAGCTCGTGACGCCTGTGGTTACGATCCTGGTTCGCTCGGCGGGGACGATGATGAAGATGCCTTGGATGGTCTTGCCTCCGACCGTTGGTACGACGATGAGAATGCATGTGATGTTGGTGATGGGGCGCGGGGGACGATGCGGCGTGAAGTCTTTGTACTTGGTTTTTATTTTTTGTGTTTTGTTTTTTTCTTTCTTGTAGGGGCGTCTCTCAAGACCTTTGTAAAATATATTGGAATGGAAAGATTGAAATGGATTAACTGTCTTTTGCTGCGTTTTTCGACTCTTCTCTTCTTTTATCTTTTTCGTGGGTGACTTATTTTGTGAGAAAGCCCATGAATTTCGGCCGATTGAATGTAAAATTGATTTAACGGAGGTCTAGTGTAGATTGATTCGAACGAGGTCGAGTGTAGACCGATTCGAGGCCATGTATGGACTTAGAAAATAACTCGAGCGAGATCGAATGTATATTTCCTTTGTTGATTCGAACGAGGTCGAGTATGAGTTAATCCGAGTGAGGTCGAATGTAAGTTAATTTGAGCGAGGTCGAATGTAAGCTAATTCGAGCGAGGTAGAATGTAAGCTAATTCGAGCAAGGTCGAATGTAAGTTAATTCGAGCGAGTTCGAATGTAAGGAAATTCGAGCGAGGTCGAATGTATATTCTCTGCGTTGGCATGATGTGTAAATTTGGTGGAGCTACGTAAGAATGTCGTAAATTACTTTGTTTATTTATTTGTTGGAAAAGATTACAGTTTTCTGTTTGGCGTACACATTTGAGAAGTCCCAGTCTTATCAAGTCCCTTCATCGCTCGTTCTGGAGAAGTAGTCGATAGGCGGAGTGGTGCACTTAACACCTAAACTTCAAGACGCCCTCTTCGTCGCCTCATTAAAAACCTCCCCGAAAAAACCCAATAGGGACAAAACTTGGGTGAGGGAAAAAAGTATGTCTTGGAGGGCGTTCGTCTTCAAAAGTCGAAGTATTTGAGGTGGGAAACATTCCAATTGTTTGGTAGTAGTTTTCCCTCCATTGTTTCTTGTTGGAATGACCTTTTGTTTGATGCCACTATGATTTTGTATGTAACGTCCCTATTCGTTCCTAGTTTACCTTCCTATGGGTCTTTTCTCGATTGTGTTTTGGCTTTGAGTACGTAGTCCCCAACCTTGAGTGGCCTGACTTTGGCATTTTTGTTGTAGTACCGTTCTGCTTGCTTTTTTTAAACTATCATTCTTATATAGGCCATGTCTCTCTGCTCGTCTGTTTCATCGAGGTCTTGCTTTCTGCTATTATTGTTACTTGGTCCCCTCTCGTTAGAGTATCTCAAACTTGGTTCTCCGACTTCGGCTGGTATCACTACGTCAGTCCCATAGACTAGTGAAAATTGTGTTTCTCCTATGCTTTTTTTTGGGTGGTGTGGTATGCCCATAGAACTTCCGGTAGAATTTCCGGCCACAGTCCCTTGGCGTCTTCAAGCTTCTTCGTCATGATGTTCAGTATTGTTTTGTTGGAGGACTCCACCTAACCGTTGCCTACAGGATGGTATGTCGTGGAGAGTATTTGCTTGATGTGCCATTTCTCAAAGAATTTGACGGTCTTCTGTTTGGTGAATTGAGGTACGTTGTCACAACTGATTTCTTTGGGGATGCCAAAGCGACATATGATGTTCCTCTATATGAATATGATGACTTCCTGTTCGCGTATTTGGGCGAATGCACCTGCTTCTATCCACTTAGAAAAATAGTTATTTAACACCAAAAGAAATCGTACATTACCTCGTCTCGCTGGAAGGGGTCCGAAGATGTCCATTCCTCATTTGATGAAGGATGTGACTGAGTGAAGGTGCTCGCTCTCTTGGTGAATCATTGGAGCGTATTTCTAGCATTGCTCGCACTTTCTAACGAAGTCGACGGCTTTCTTTTTCATGGTGGGCCAGTAATAGCCTGCCTGTATGAGGCATCTAACGAGGCCTCGATTTCCATATGGGCTCCACAATGGCCTTCGTGTACTTCTTTGAGGACGCGCCTAGTTTGGTTTGGCCCTAGGCATTTCTCTAAGGGGCCGCTAAACATTATTTTGTACAAGTCATGGTTGATGATGTTGTATCTGACCGCCTGCATTCGAAGCTTCTTGGCTCTTTTTGGTCGGTTGGGAGAACTCCATCCTATAAATATGACATAATACGGTTGCGCCAATCCTAAGTTAAGTTTATAGTATGTACCTCAATTTGGTCTATTGATGAATGGAGGAGGGTGACCACGTTTTCTTTTTCGCTTATGTTCTTGGTAGTTGCTGCTAATTTGGCGAGGCCGTCTGCCTCAATGTTTAATGCTCGAGGTATCTGGTCGAGTTGACACTCGTCGAACTTGGGCAGTAACTTATAAATTTCTGCTTTATATTTTATTAGCCTCTGTTCTTTGATTTGGAAAGTCCCTGTGACTTCATTGACTATGAGTTTTGAGTCACATCGGATGATGACTCGCGTGCTCCATACTTGAGGGCTAGTTTCAGTCCTGCAATTTAGGCCTCATACTCGGCCTCATATCGGGACACCATGTGGACTGGCGGATGACTTCGCCTGTTGGGACCTCAAGTACGAGACCCAGTCCAAATCCTAATGTGTTGGAGGCGCCATCAGTGTATAGGACCCAGAGGTCGGGTAACTTGGGGAAGGTGCGGGAGGCTTCCTGCTCGGCTTCAGGCATTATTTTGGCGCCGAAGTCGGTGAGTACTTGCGACTTTATCGCATTTCATGGCTGATATGTTATATCGTGCTCGCTTAATTTGATGGCCCACTTGGCCAATATACCCGACAACTCGGGTTTATGTAGGATGATTCTTAAGGGGAAGGTCGTGACTACCGAGATGTGATGGCACTAAAAATAGGGTCAAGATTTCGTGAAGCTACGACCAATGCTAGGGCCAGCTTTTCGAGGTGGGAGTACCTCGTTTCGGCATCGACCAAGGTTTTCCTAATGTAATGGATTGGAGATTTTGTACCTTTGTTTTCACAGACCAAGACTGCGCTTATTGCAACATCAGATATGGCCATGTAGATTAAGAGACGTTGTCGGGCTCTGCCTTGGCGAGTAGCGGAGACGATGGCAGGTATAACTTTAATTTTCTTAGGGCATTGATGCACTCAGAATTCCACTAGAGTCCATTGTCCTTTTTGAGTACATTGAAGAATTTTTGACATCTGTCGGAGGATCGTGAGATGAACCTTGACAGGGCGGCTATACGGCCAGTCAATTTCTACACCTATTTCTTGTTGGTCAAATTTTCAGGTATTCCCTCTATAGCCTTGATTTGGTCGGGATTGACCTCAATTCCTCTCTGTGACACCAAAAATCCGAGGAACTTTCCAGAGGTCACGCCGAAGACACATTTTTTGGGTTCAGCTTCATGCAATATCGCCTAAGTATATCGAAGGCTTCCCTTAGGTGGTCGAGATGGTCATCTTTTCTTTTTGATTTGCCTAATATGTCATCTATATAGACTTCCATCATTTTGCCGAGTTGCTCTTTGAACATCTTGGTTACCAACCTTTGATAGGTCGCCCCTCCATTTTTCAATCCGAAAGGCATGACTCTGTAGTTGTACGTTCCTTGGTGGGTGATGAAAGTGGTCTTTTCCTGATCCTCCTCTTCCATGAGGATTTGGTTGTAGCCTGAGTAGGCATCCAAGAAACTTAATAACTCATGCCCCGTTGTTGCGTGAGTTGTTCGATGTGAGGCAACGGGAAGGAGTCTTTCGGGCAGACTTTGTTTAGGTCCGTGAAGTCTATGCACATGCGCCATTTCCCATTTTTATTTTTCACCATGACCACGTTGGCGACCCATTGGGGGTACTTTGATTCTCGAATGGAACCGTTGGCGAGTGATTTCTCTACCTCTTCACTGACGCCCTTGTTAATTGCATCATTGACCTTTCTTCTAATTTTCCGTACCAGCGGGTAGAGTGGATCAATTTTCAACTTTTGTGTAGCAATGTCCTTCAGGATACCTGACATATTTGTATGGGAGAAAGCAAACAGATCGGCGTTGTCAGTTAAAAATTTATGGAATTTACCTGGTTCTGAGAGTTTGTGGCCGATGTAATCTTTTTTGTTAAGTTCGCTTCTATCCAGTTGAACGGGGGTAGAGGTCTTCCACTGTTGACTCTATGGCTTCCACAACGTGGGGGTCTTTGATGACGTCTTTTTGTTCGTCGGGCTCTGGCCCCGACTTCGGTAATTGCTATGCTCCTGAGCCCTCTCCTTTTAACTGTTGAGTGTATGTGCAGTCTTGAGCGATGCGGTAGCATTCTTGAGCTGTGTGTTGTTCACCGTAGTTGCTGATTATTCCCCATGGGGTAGGAAGCTTGATGACCTGATATAAGCTGGACAGGATGGCCATCATGGCGTGTATCCAGGTTCGCCCTATAATGGCGTTGTAGGCTGTGTCTTGGTTCATTACATGGAATATTGTTTCTAGGGTGATGCCCCTGGCCAGAACGAGCAATATTATCTCTCAAGAGGTTCATTCAACTGAATTGTTAAAACCTATTAGTGTTATGCAGCGCTGCACTATCTTATCCTCGAGTCTCATTTGTGTGAGAACTCGGTGGTGAATAATACACGCGCCGCTCCCGTCATCTACCGTGATTCTTTTTACATCGGTATCTGAAATTCGCAAAGTAATGACAAGAGCGTCGAAATGAGGAAAGGTCAAACCGTGGGTATCTGACTTATCGAAGATGATACAATCTTCGAAGGCATCATATTGTTCATGGGTGATCGACCGCTTCAGTTTGTGTGTGGTGGTGAACTTCACATGGTTGATTGTTGCTTCGTCTACTCCGCCGATGATCATTTGGATGGTGCGGGGGCGGGCGGGGGGGAGGGTGGATTTGGGGGCCTTGATGTTGTTCTCGTCCGCGGGAAAAATTGGCTCTTCCTCGGTCGCTCATCAGCTCCCTTAAATGTCCTTGGTGGAGCATATTCACTACTTCTTGCCGTAGGGCTATGCAATCCTCAATCTTATGGCCCCGTTCTTGATGGAACTCACAAAGGGCATTCGACGTTCGGGAATTTGGGTCGGACTTCATCTTTTGTGGCCATTTTACCTTGGGGCCGAGCTTCTCCAAGGCATAAACTATTTCTGAAGAGGAAACACAAAAATTGTGAGCATATAAAAGTGGAGGCATACCTCTTTCGTTTCGGTGAGTCCCCGTCTGTGGCCTGGACGAGCCTTCGTCTTGGCGGGGAGGTAGTGGGATGGCCGCTCTAACGTATGGTTGGTTCCTTTACTGGTTGAGGCGTGGACCTGCATGATCTCTTCTGTTGTCATTTCGACAATATTTTCTTGATTCCATTTGGATTGATGTTAACCATTGAGTTGGACCATTAAGGTCGTCTTCGTCTGCTCTCACCTCGGAACAGTAAGCGTTGTGGATTTCTTCCCAGGTGGTGGGAGGGTATTTCATGAGTCTGCTTAGCAACTTTCTGGTTGCCCTCGACCCATTCCTGTTTAACCCATTTTGGAAGGCTGCTACCGCCATCCCCTCTGATATGTTTGGCAGGCTCATTCTTACTCTGTTGAACCGGACGAGTCCCTGAGTCCTTCTCCAAGCGATTATCTGATGGCGAGTATGTCATTCACCCTGGCTTATGCTTTCTTGGCCCCGGCATGGGCGGTGACGAACTTGTCGGCCATTTCCTCGAACGTCACTTTGGAATGTGCCAGTAATTTTGAGTACCATGTTAAGGCTCCCCCTGTTAGGGTTTTGCCGAACTTCTTCAGCAGCACCGACGGTACCTGCTCTTTCGAGAGGTTGTTGCCTTTTAGCGTTGTGACGTAACGAATGATATGGTCTTCAGGGTCCGTTGTGCCGTCATATATTTTTAGATATGACAACATTTTTAAGGTTTTGGGTATGGTATGTGGGGCTGCCTCCTCGCTGTATGGCTGTTCCATGAACCGGCTGATGTCCCGTTTTGGCAGAAGTTTCGGGGTGCTCGGTATCTTATCAACCCTTTCTTAGTGCTCCCTCATTTGGTCGTGGAGTGCTTTATTCTCGTTCTCCATTTCTTTCATTTTCTTTAGAATAGCTGCGAGCGCGTCGTTACCTGCATCAACAATGATGTGAGTGTTACCTGTTGGGGGAGGAGTGTGTTGCTCGTTGATGGTTGTTGTAGTGTCAACTCGTGCGGTGTTCCTATTCGCCCCTTGAGCGGGTTTGTCGAGTATGTTTTTTAGAGTACTTGTCAACCAGGCCTCTAGTAATTTTTTCACTACTGGCGGCGCTCCCTCTGTTGTGGACGTACAGGCTCCCTTCTCATGTGAAGCGGTTACACTCCCATGAGGGGGAGGTGAGTCACTTCGCCTGGGTGAGGCACTCAGTGTCACGTTCTCTTCGCCTTCTCTGTCAACCTCGTTGATGGTGCGTAGGAGGTTAGTAGTGACACCCATCACTGCTTTCAGTCTTACATTTTTTTCGCTGCCAATTAGCTTGTGCAAACAAGAAAGAGACGGCTTTTTTGCTATTTTTTTTTAGATCTAGAAGAAACTAAAATTTTAACTAGGACCTCCCCACAGAAGGCGCCAAATTGTTTGACCAAAACGTTTTAAGCCTTTTTGTTAAACTGTTTTAATGAAAAGATAATGGATGAATCCTAGTTAAATATGATAATCCTAGATCTAAAGTTTGAGTGTCTCAATAATATAGGATCGTGTCCAGATTAGTGGATGCAAAGTAAGAGTTCAATGATTGTCAATGAATGTGATGATAAAAACATGCAATAAATGTGAGTAATGGCATTAAATGTAATAAGAAGGAATTTGTCACCCAAATGTTAGATGAGTTTGACGATTCCTTCTTCTGACAGTATCGTGTGACAATAGACTATGAAGATATACAAAAGATTCTTGGATCTTGTGAAGAAAAGAGGTATATCGAACAATGGAATCAGCAGACAAGACAAACTTTTCGAATGTTCTTGATGGTCAACCCTTTACGATATGTTCTTATCAGAAAAGTGAAGATCCCCTTTTATTCCCTATCTCTTCCTATTTATAAGGGATATTCCTAGAAAACTCTAAAAAGTACATTTGGGGGAATATTCAATAGAATATTCCTTTTCACAATCCTAACTTATTTTAGTCGTTGCTGCTATTCATTCTCTACTCGACCTCGGCATTGGTCTCTCTCTTGGCGACTCCTCGTCACTGAGCCGTGGTTGGTCTCGGCCTCGGCCACGTCTTATCCATTTGTATTCACTAAGTTTAGCCTAATTTTGACCCATACAAAAGTGACGAGATCTGCCCGAAGATGATATGACAACATTAAATGTGGAATACAATCAATCAGTTAATATTACTTAATGCAAGTTATAGGTGTTCTTGAATTTCGATGGAAGCAAATTGTGATGTCTCTTCCAAGTGAAGCTTCAAAAGAGAAGCGTGGGATTTTATTGAAGGCATATACCCCGAAATAATGTCAAAGCTGAATCCAACATTACATACTGTAGGATACTTTCAGAGAGAAATTTCAGATTGCATCTCCGATGTCAAATTTTCGAGGATATTAGCAAATTAAGGGGCTGTAACGTTAAAGGTAAAAAGTTTATATGCAACTGATGATCGAAACACAAATGTAATTATGTTGAGTAAGGATTGAAAAATGCATACCATACTATTTATTCTTCCTTCTATATAGTCCGTACTCCACACAAGTTTCAAGAACATTTCGACTTAGAATACGTAAAACAAAGGAGTGTAATTTACCAGCACTTTGCACGGGCATAAATTTTGACTACTTTTTTATATAAAAAAATTAAAAACATTATTTATTGTTTACCCGTAAAATGATACAGTTGAATTTATACGTGGTTTCTGAACAAGTGAATTAATTTGATTTTGAAATAATAGAAGAATTAGATAAATATGTAATACTTAGCCTTGAAATGGAGACAAAATAACAGAAACAATAGTTCCAGGAGCAGGTCTTCCGGGCACAACAACAATGAAATCAAAAAGCAAGAAAATAAAATTATTAAGTATTGAATAGAGTGTAACGTAAGTTTGCCAGAAACTTCGTGTCCTTTACATGATAATAAAGATCACTATTCATTGCTGCACCTAGGGAACAAAGTACTAGGATCAAGTCTTTCATGTCTTTATGAGGGTCATTAAAGAATGTGTAACGCCGGGCATGAATGTCATATTTTTTGTAAATGGCAGTGTGCCAAATGCTGTAGAATATTCTTCATTAAATGCTACTGGGTGGTCGACATTTATTTCATCTTTATGAGTATCATTCTTTCCGGTAACAGACGAAGTAGTTACCTTCAGTTTCAGCTATCCTCTGCCTTCGGCTCCATGTGTCGCTTCCTTATGCGATTATTTAATATAACATATTTTACCCTATACGTTTATGAAATTTGATCAGTATTTTAATTTATTTTTCTAAAAATTTTCAAGTTCCAAAAACTGGTTTGAGGCAATTTTGCGTGAAAGTTTTTTTTTCACTAAAAAAAATTCAACTTTGTTTCAAGGAAATGTATGTCCAAACACAACTTCAATTTCCAAAAACTATTTTTCAACACAACTTTAAATTTTTTTTTTTTCAAGTTTCAACTAAATCTATGTCCAATCACTAACTTTTATTCATTTTAGAAATGAAACCGTGTATACGGTCGAAATCGGGCTCAACTATTGCATGACAGATCAGGATTGAAACATGATAGGCTGAAGCTTGACTCTGGATTCCATCGAATCAGGATACGAGGTCAAAATGCCCGACCTCGAAAATATCGAATTCACGACCCCGGAGCTGACCCTGACCCTGAATGGGCTCGAGAAAATATTGACAGATCGAATAATAGAAGGCCGAAATATCCGTAACCGTTCGGGTATCACGGTGGAAATCTCGGCACGTATCAATGAGAAGCCGACTAATTAGCAAATCATGAGATTTTTACCTTTTATAGAATTGTACCTAAAGTAGAACTCCCCACTATATAAAAGGAGTATGATTATTTGTAAAAGATATTGTAACAACCATTCGGAAGCAATATATTGTTATTTCTCTTTAAGTTCGTATTCAACTGTGATCGAAGTGCATCCTGTTCAAAGGGGACCCTCCTCCCAAGGTTGTTATTGTCTAACTTGCGTGGTTTGAATTTGTTCACAGAGTTGAATCGGCCTCAAGGAGATCGAATGAGAAGGAATCGAGGACCAATCCGGTAATCATGATGATGCTCGAGGAACTGACAAAATGGATTGATTCGGGAGATAAGAAGATCGAGGCAAACTACAAGAAGGTGAAAACCTACAATTCCAGGGCCGATCAAATCCCAGGAGCGCAACCGATATTTAAAGGCCTGGACTCCAAGAAGTTCGTGCAGAAACCCTTTCTTTTGAGTGCGGCTCCCAAGCCGATCCCTAAGAAGTTTCGCATACCCGAGGTTCCAAAATACAATGGAAGGACTGACCCCAACGAGCATGTTACCTCGTACACATGTGCCATCAAAGGGAATGACCTGGAGGTTGATGAGATCGAATATGTCTTGCTGAAGAAATTCGGAGAGACCCTGTCGAAGGGAGCTATGATATGGTATCACAACTTACCACCTAACTGTATTGACTCATTCTCTATACTTGCAGACTCTTTCGTGAAGGCACACGCTGGGGATATCAAGGTCGAGACTAGAAAGTCGGACCTTTTCAAAGTGAGGCAGAAGGACAATGAAATTATTAGAGAGTTCGTATCCCGGTTTCAAATGGAACGAATGGACCTACCGCCGGTTGCTAATGATTGGTCCATTCAAGATTTCACCCAAGGACTCAATGTTCGAAGCTCGGTGGATTCACATCAGTTAAAGGAGAATCTGAGAGAGTACCCGGCTATTACTTGGGCCAATATGGGTAACCGGTATCAATCAAAGATCAAATTCGAAGATGATCAACTTGGGGCTCTTTCTGGGTCCGTCTATCCTGTTAGACCCGTCGACAGAATCAAGAGAGATATTGATTGTAAACCGAGGTCAAACAGAGATCAATACCAGCCGTATGATAAAGATCGAAGAAGTAGTGGATCCAGGCGAAGTTCTATGCAAAATGAAAGAAGAAGTGATCGAGGTTAGAGCACTCGAGGACTCAAGAGCAAGAATTGATTCTTCAGGACTATCGGACCAAAAGAAGCACCAAGGTTATTAGAATATAACTTTAATGTTGATGCGGCTGCCATCGTATCATCCATCGGGCGTATCAAAGATACCAAATGACCTCGACCTTTAGAGTCCGATCTAGCCTAAAGGGATCCTATCCATATGTGCAAATATCATGGCACTCATGGCCACAAAACGGAGGATTGCCAACAGCTGAGAGAGGAAGTAGCCCGGTTGTTCAACAATGGGAACCTTCGAGGTTTTGAGTGACGAGCCAAGAATCACTTCAGAAATAGGGATTCTAACAAACAGACCAAACCAGAAGAACCTCAGCATGTCATTAACATGATCATCGATGGAGTCGATGTCCTTCAAGGGCCTATGTTGAAGCGCATCAAAGTTTACATCACAAGGGAAAAACGGACTCGAGATTACTTACTAGAAGGAACCTTGTCTTTCAACGATGAGGATGCAGAAGGGATCGTGTAGTCTCACAACGATGCACTGTTAATATATGTACTCATAAATAAATCTTGAGTTAAGAGTGTATTAATTGATCCAGGCAGCTCAGCCGACATCATGCGGCCGAGAGTCGTAGAACAACTCGGTCTTCAAGATCAAATGTTACCTGCAGTCCGAGTTTTGAACGTATTTAACATGGCATATGAAATCTCTAAAGGGGAGATAACATTACAGCCAACGCCGGGGACTATCCAGGAGGCCAAGTTTTATGTGATCGAAGGAGATATGAGATACAATGCCGTGCTCTGAAGGCCATGGATCCACAACATAAGGGTAGTGCCTTTGAATCTTTACCAAGTGTAAAATTCCCAACGCCGGGAGGGATTAAGACAATCTACGGAGAACAACCAGCCGTAAAAGAGATGTTTGTAGTTAAAGAAGTGATTCTGATATCAACACTTTCAACGTCAAAGGAATCAAGTTTGGTTGTAAAGCAAGAGGCCAAATAGAAATCACCGATAACGGCCGCGACCCAACCGGATAAGCAGGGGACTAAAGAAGATGATGATTATAGGGTTCCTCGATCTTTTATAGTCCCGGATGACTTCGACATTACTAAATTAACTGTCAAAGAGCTGAAACAGGTCATATTGATCGAGAACTTACCCGATCAGAAGGTATACCTGGGCACGGGGTTAACCCTCGAGCTCAGGAAAAAAATCATTCAATTTCTTATAGCTAACCTAGAATGTTTCTCTTGGTCCCACCTTGATATGACGGGAATCCAACTAGAGATAACCACTCACAAGCTAAGCTTGGACCGAAAATTCCATCTTGCAAGAAGAAGAGGAGGCCCCACTCCGTGGTTAAACATGCTTTCATCAAGGACGAGGTATCTAAACTCCTTAAAATAGGATCCATTCGGGAGATTAAATACCCGGATTGGTTAGCAAACGTAGTAGTAGTCCCTAAAAAGGGGAAGAAATTAAGAATGTGTGTAGATTATAAGGATTTAAACAAAGCGTGTCCTAAGGACTCATTCCCTCTACCCAACATCGTTCTCATGATCGATGCCACGGCCAGCAACGAGATCCTCAGTTTTCTCGATGCCTTTTCGGGGTAAGACCAAATACGAATGGACCCCCATGATCAGGAAAAAAACCTTCTTCATCACTAAGGGCAACACGTACTGCTATAACGTGATGCCATTTGGATTAAAAAAAGTTGGTGCCACTTATCAACGCGCAGTAAATCGGATGTTTGAGGAACAAATAGGAAAATCGATGGAGTTTTACATTGACGATATGTTGGTTAAGTCGCAGCAAGCAGAGGACCATTTACAACATTTGCAGGAGACCTTCAGTATATTGAAGAAGTACAATATGAAACTGAACCCGCAAAAATGTGCCTTCGGAGTCGGATCAGGTACATTCCTCGAGTTTATCGTATCCAACCGAGGAATCGAGATCAAACCTGGAAAAATCAAAGCCATCGAAGATATCACGATCGTGGACAACGTGAAGGCCGCGCAAAGATTAACCGGACGCATAGCCACCTTAGGCCGATTCATCTCGAGGTCCTCAGATAAGAGTCATCGATCATCTTGCTACTCAAGAAGAAGAACAACTTTTCATGGACCCTGGAGTGTCAACAGGTCCCGGAAGAACTCAATCGGTATCTATCGAGCCCACCGCTTCTTCACACATCGAAGGCAGATGAACAACTATACCTGTACTTGGAAGTATCAGAAATATCAGTAAGTGGAGTCCTGATTCGAGAAGAACAAGGTACGCAATTTCCAATTTACCATGTTAGCAGGATTCTAGGTGAGACCGAAACTAGGCACCCTCACCTAGAAAAATTGGCGCTCGCTTTGCTAAGCGCCTCTAGGAAACTGAAATCGTATTTTGAGTTGCACCCCTTACATGTTGTAACAACTTACCCGTTGCAAAATATTATGCATAAACCCAAAATCTCGGGGCGATTGGTCAAATGTGTCATGGAAATCAGTGGGTGCGATATTGAATATTGACCCCGGACAACCATTAAATCTCAATTTGGCAGATTTCATGGTCGACTTTACGCCGAACCTCATACTCGAGGTCGAATGAGAGATGTTGGTAAACTCGGGGATATCCTCGAAATCCGGACCCTCTTTGCGGACGGCGCCTCAAACACAAACGGTCCGACCCAGCATCTTGTTGAAGCACCAACAGGAAATTTAGTTACACAATCTATTAGGACTGTAAAACTGACTAACAACGACGCCGAATATGAGGCCATGATTGCAGGTCTCAAACTAGCCAAAATCTTGGGGGCAGAGGTGATCGAAGCTAAGCTTGATTCCCTCCTCATGCTAAACCAAGTTAATAGAACATTTGAGGTCAGAGAAAAACGAATGCAAAGGTACCTGGATAAGTTGTAGGTAGCATTACATCGGTTCAATGAGTGGACCTTACAACACGTACCCCGAGATCAAAATAGTGAGGCCGCTGCCCTTGCTAACATATGGTCATCGATCGAAGATAATGAGCTTAGGGTCATCGATCGGGGGAAGTCGTGCAACTCATGAGATCGGTGGTGGAAGAAGGTCATGTCGAGATAAACTCTACAAGCCTAACTTGGGATTGGAGAAACAAATACGTAAAGTATCTGAACGCTGGAAAACATCCATGGGATCCAAAAGAATCGTGGGCCTTGGGTACAAAGATAACCAGATTTAGCTTGTCCGAAGACGGAACCTTGTGCATAAGAATGTTCGATGTTCCACTGGCAATATGTCCAGGACCAGGAGATACCGAGTACGTTTTGATGGAAATTCACGAGGGCACCCGTGGAAATCATTCAGGCGGCTCATTGGTTCGAAAGGTGATTAGAGCAGGCTATTACTGGATCGACATGGAAAAGGACGCGAAGGAGTTCGTACGAAAATGTGATGGGTGCCAACAACATACTCCGATTATTCACCAAACGGGGAAGCTGCTGCATTCGGTTTTGTCTCCATGGCCATTCACGAAGTGGGGAATGGACATCGTTGGCCCCCTTCAATGGGCACCCGGTAAGGCTCAATTCATTTTGTTTATGACAGACTATTTTTCTAAGTGGGTAGAAGCCCAGGCATACGAGAAGGATCGGGAGAAGGAAGTCATCGATTTCATTTGGGACCACATCATATGTCGATTCGGGATGTCGGCCGAGATTATGAGCAATAATGGAAAACAATTCATTGTTAGCAAAGTAACAAAATTTATTGAAGACCACAAGATCAAAAGGATCCGTTCAACTCCCTACCACCCTAGTGGGAACGGACAAGCCGAATGACCAACAAAACCATACTCCAGAACCTAAAAAAGAGGTTGACCGATGCCAAAGGAAAATGGAGGAAATCCTACCCGAAGTTCTGTGAGCGTACCGTACGACCTTGAAGTCCAATAATGAGGCCACTCTCTTCTTATTGGTTTACGTGCCGAAGCTCTAATACCAATCGAAGTTAGAGAGCCAAGTATTAGATTTCGGATATGCAACAAAGGAATCAGATGACAAGGCCATGAGTACGAGCCTAGAGCTATTGGATGAAAGGCGCAAAGTCTCCCTCGTTCGGTTGGCTGCCTAAAAGCAACAAAGCGAGAGATATTACAACAGAAGGGCCAACCTTTGAGACTTCAACGTCGGGGACTTAGTATTAAGAAAGGTCACGATGAACACCCGGAACCCGAATGAGGGGAAGTTGGGGACGAACTGGGAAAGGCCATATTATATCATCGAAATCACTAGAAAGGGGTCATACAAACTCGGAACGATGAACGACGAACAACTACCAGGAAATTGGAATATAACTCACTTGAAACGATATTACAGCTAAGCTACGACCCCATTCATTTTCTTTTACTTATATTTTGGACTAACTCTTGCATGTAACCGACAAGGAGAGGTGCAAAATTTTTAGGCCTTAAAGCACGCGTTGAACACTTTTTCTCTTGAACCGGTGTTGTCCCAAATGAGTTTTCCGGCAAGGTTTTTAACAAGGAAACTGTGGATAGTGTTGTCTTAGAATCGAAGATCGGTCGTGAATCGGTGTCGAAGATCACATTATCAATATATGAGGCTTCTCTATAATTAACCTCGAATACTGGGGGGCATTACCCTTGGATATCGGCTTTAGCAAGGCAAGCAACTTCATAGCAGAAGGACCTCGATCAAAAGGATTTGTTGTAAGGGACGAACGGTCAAATGAATTGTGCCCACATAGATTGCTCGAGACCTGACACAAATCCTATACATAAGTGTAATTATGATGCCCAAGAATAAAAAGAAATCTCTACCTTGTGGATAAGTATCGTGTCTTTTTAAATTTTTCTTACATTTCTTAAGGAATTTCCTACTTCAGATCTCCTAAAGGCATCGATCCCAAGGGCCACCTTAGTCCGAATTTGAACGATCGCTCCCACCCGGGGACTGCTGTACGAAACCAAACTCGGACGGCCCGAGTTATCAAAAGCTCGGGGGCATAAGTCCTGTTAGGAAATGCCGAATTTTAAAGGCTAAGGCCACCCCTACTCGGGGATTGTCATCTTAGGAAAGTTCGGATAACTCGGGATAATGATATTAACACAGGGAAACACCCAAATTGTTAAAGATACGACCATATATGGTTAAGAAGTTCCCTCCACCCTCAGAATCGCCCAGATCTCCAAACTACTCGTCGTCTTTGGGACAGGCCAGACTTTTGGCCTTGGCTTCGAGCTCTTTGGCACTCTCAATCTCAGCTGATAAGTCGAAACCCCGAGAATGAATTTCCTCAACGGCCTCCATTCGAGATTTCCACATAGCATGCTCAATGATGTCTTTTGCTCGAACCTTGGCCGCCTTGGCATCGGCCTTATAAATGGCCACCATCTCTTCGGCATCAACTTTAATTACTCTGAGCTCCGACTTGACCGTCTCAAGATCCTGGGCTAGATTTTCTCGATCAGAGACGGCCGAATTCAACTGGGAATGGAGCAACTCGATCTTCTTGGCCTCTACCAAGGACTTCTCCTTTACAGCACGAAGCTGGATCTCAGCCGAGGACAATTGTGCCCGGACGATCTCCTTTTTAGATGCCAGGCGGTCCATGTTCTTTATCCATTCTTCTGCCTCGGCCTTTACCGTGTCTAGCTCTGCCCGGAGCTGTCCGACCTGGTCAAGCTTATGTTGGACTTGCGGGTTCGGACCATTAGTCATCGAATCTGACTCATCATCACTAACCTCAAACTCTTCTTACCTGATTGACCCATGCCTCCAGCTCAGCTTGAAGTTCCTTGACCTTCCCCTCACGTTGCTCACATAGAATTTAAATAGGCATCCCTCTTCTCAATGAGATCTCGGGTCTCGGCTTCATGATGGTTTAACTCTTCTCGATATTAGAGAAAAGTCTCGTGATGAAGAACCGAGGCCTACAAAGACAAAGGAAAAGGTTACGATTATTTATGACTTAATCCAAGTATATAATAGAAAAATCATCAAGGTGCATTCGAAGTTACTCGGTTTAACGCATGTTGGGCTTCGTTGAACAGGCAGGGTGCTTCCACCTCGTTCATCTTTGCCTAATCCTCTTCGGTCACCAAGCGCAAAAGATAACTTGTGAACCCCACAGGGGCGGAGAGGACCCAGGCATCCTCCGGAATGGACATAATAATTGACTTTTTCTTGCCAGGATCTGTACTCGGAGCCGGGAACTGGTTTACTAGTTTCAGACTTGAAGAAGGACGCTGGTTCCCGAGGACGGACTCTTCTTTGGTACCGGTAAGTCACCTAGACTGGTGACATCCTCCAGGTGGAAGAATCTAAGCAATCAAAAAAGTGCTTAAAGGGGTCTGCCACCCCTTGGGGCCCCTCAGTTGGAAGTCCTTTTAGCGTTTGGGCATCGTGGATCATGGTGTCTGTAAATAAGGGCGGCTTGGAGAGATCTACCACTCCAAGTGAATCCTCCAGGGCATTATCCTCTACCCGATAAACACCAACCGTAGTATCTTGGTCGGCCTCCCTAACTTGGAGAAAAATGGCCTCGCCCCTCTCTGGTTCGGAAGCCTGGACCACTACCTCCTTATCAGCTCCCCTGGTTTGAGGAAGTACGATGTTGCCTCGCACGTGGGCCACCAGTTTAGAAGTTTCTTCTTCTTCTTCTTCGGACTCATCCCTCAGTCGGTGGACTAAATTCGATGGGAGCTCTCAGGCGCTGGTGCTTTCATTGGATTTGCGCACCAACCTCCTTTTCAATTTTTTCTTCTCCGACTTCAGAGTACTCGGAGCCCTTCTCCTCTTCTTCTCCTCACTGTTCCTCGAAACAGGGAACTCGGGAGGGGGGGGGGGGGGGGGGGGGGGCTATCCTCGTCACCGGATGAAGGCCTCATTGAAACATCCTTGAAAAGGCCTACAATGGAAAAAAAGAGTAATTCGGCACAGAAGAAATCCAAGTGTTTTCCACTTGAGGAAGGAATCTCACCATGAGAGTGGGCCTCTACCGGTCCTTCGAAAGTTCGTGCCATGATCTCTTGAAATACGGTTTCTGAGAGTCGATGCCCTCGACCCACTCCCTGAGTCGAGAAACTACATCTTGAACCCGAGCAACAATTGCATCACCACCATACATCGGTAAGAAAGGGAAAAAAGAGATTAAAAATAAAAAATTCTGGGAAAAAAGGAACTTTACTTACATTTTTTGTTCCACTCTTCGGGGAACGACATGTCCCTAGCCGGGATCAGGTCCGAGGTCCTCACTTGGCCTAGCCAACCTCGGTCTCGATCTTCATCGATGCTCGAGAATGGGGCTTTAGTGGACCGGCGCGCAAGTTTAGTCAGTCCCCCTCGAAAGAATCGGGGACTGTATAGGCGCATCAGATGATCAATGGTGAATGGGCATCCGTCAATCTTGCTCACGAAGAATCGGAGAAGAATAACTATCCTCCAGTACGAGGGGTGGATCTAACCAAGGCACACCTCGTACCTTTTGCAGAATTGTATGATCGCTGAGTGCAACGGGCCCAACATAAAGGGATAAGTGTAAATACTTAGGTATCCCTTAACGTGGGTAGTGATGTCTTCTTTGGGCCCGGGGACCACCACATCTTTTCCGGCCCAGTTGCCGTCATTTATGTTCGTAGAGAGGGTCTCTTTGGTGATCGAGCAAATATACCTTGATACTTTTTCACCCCGGCCCAGAGCGGGTGAAGGTTTTTCGACCTTAAAGTAGGTGGTCACCGAGCACCTGCCAGGAATAAATGCGCCAATAGGATATTCTTCCACTGGTTCCTCGTTAGTCGGCGGGGAAGAAGAAGCATTTTCTTTTGAGGGACTGTCTTAGAAGTCTTCACCATTTTGTTTTGGATAAAGATGAAGAAAAGGAAGTTAAAAGGGTACACTAAATGGTTCAAACAAGCGAGAATCCTTACAAAGCTCTCAAGAATTCTGGGTACAAGTGCTAGAAAATGCAAAATATTTTTGAGGACAAGAGTAGGAAAGGTTTGGATGTAAAGTTTAAATGAATGAAAGAGGGGGTATTTGTAATTTTCTAATAACGGTGCAAAACTAGTGGTGGCCGACCAACAACTGGCGAACATTTAATGCCATTAAGACGTGACTGACGAGATGTTTCGTTCATTTTGTCATTTCTGACGTGAAGTATCGAGGCGAGGATCCGGAGCTCATATCTTTTCTCGTTGTTTATTCTCCGAAAAATGAGGGGACTATCTGTATACGATTGAAACGAGTTCAACTATTTCATGACAGATCGGGATTGAAACGTAATAGGTTGAAGATCGACTCCAGATTCCATCGAACCAAGATACGAGGTCAAAATGCCCGACCTCAAGAATATCGAGTCCACGACCCCGAAATTGACTCTGAGCCCGAATGGGGTCGAGGAAACGTTGCCAGATCGAATAACAGAAGGCCGAAATATCCGTAACCGGTCGGGTATCACAACGGGAATCTCGCACATATCAATGAGAAGTCGGCTAATTAGCAAATTATGGAATTTTTACCTTTTATAGAATTATACCTAAAGTAGGACTCCCCTACTATATAAAGGGAGTCTGATTATTTGTAAAAGACACTAACAATGACTCAGAAGCAATATACTGTTATTTCTCTTTAAGTTCTTATTCAACTGCGGTCGAAGTGCATCATGTTCAAGGGGGACCCTCCTCCCAAAGTTGTTATTGTCTAATTCACGTGGTTTGGATATCTTTTTTTATCATACTTTATTCTAATTGTAATTTAATTTATCACCTTGTGTCAATTTAATCCAGGTATCTTTAAAATCACTTACAAATTTAATTGTTATCCGATTTTGAAGGTAAACATGGCCAAACATTTCTGTAATAACAAGATGTTTTACTCAACTTTTTGGGGCAATTTATTTAACGTACATTAAGCTAACGAGTTTTTATTTTTGCAAATTGAAGATTTATAACCCATTACTCGGTAAACTGTTATCGGGGACACAACAATTATATACTTCTCCTGAGTCAGTGTTACTGCTTTTCTATTTATTTGCTGTCTCTCACATTGCTGATATTATTTTTCGGGTTTCGTTGTCACAAATTTGTTGTCTTTTGGATCTCCCGGAAACAGCCTCTCTACCCCTTCTGGAGTAGGGGTAAGGTCTGCGTAAACTCCACCCTCTTCAAACCCCACCGGTAGAATTTTACTAAGTTGTTGTTGTTGTCGTCCTGACTCATTTAATATGGTAGTGTTTGAAGTTGACATAAAATTTAGAAAAGAAAGAAATAAGACTTCTGGAATATATCAAAAATATCTACACGTATACTTTATGGTCTTAAACAAAGCATAACAATTCTTCGATAATAAGAGCATGTCATTAGAAGTAAAATGATATGTTTAATGCTAAACCATAAAGAATTATACGTAAAACGAAACAGATAAATTGATATTTTTGCTCAACCATAAAGAATATTTTAAGCAAACAGTTTGACTTCTCTAAAGCGAACAAAAATTATTTCCATCTCGTGTACAAAATGGTGTTCACAAAATTACATAGGAACCAGCTTTAAGAAACAAGCTTCCAATTCCACTCATGGTGTTCACAAAATTACAATAGGAACCATCTTTAAGAAACAAGCTTCCGATTCCACTCATTGTGTCTCACCTTTGGGTATCTCCTCCTCTTTTATTAACCCAAGAGTCTAACGCACTTGTTTTGTTCTCATCTTTGAAATAGAGACACAAATTTTTCTTTTTTTAATTAACCCCATTATGATCACCTTAAGTTTTGAGGCATAAAACCTCCTCTTTATACCAGTTTTCCTTCCTTCATCGGGTTAAGAGTTTAATATGTAGCAGAATTAATTTCAGTATCAAAATTATCTGTAATTTAGATAAATAGCATATTCAGAGTAAAACTATCTCTTAAATTATAAGCATAACTCATCGATCAAGTAGCTCTCCAATTCCGCAGATAATCAGCAAATTACCATCAAATTTGCGTCTCACAAGAAAGAACACAACCTCAATATTTTTACGATTTTCTACTGTATTATCCAAATAATAACAAAAATTATAAGATTTGAGTAGGGAGTTTCTCTAGAGAAACATAAACCAAAATCAGACGCCAAGGTGAAAAACTTATATATTTATAATACGCATTTTTAATTACGGTTAAAATCCATTTCCAAAAACCTCTTGAATTTTTTTCTACCAAGAAAAGAATTTTCTTAATTTTTTAATTGTTCATGTATGGTAAAGACAATAGAATTTAATTAACGAGGCTTCTTATAGAGTTAATTCCAATATTAATTCTATCACAATTACGAATTATTTCACTAAATTCGTAATTGTATTTCAGTTTAATTTTGAAATTCTTCCATTAAACTTTATTTAACTCCTCATAATTATGATTCAAATACTAATCAATTAAATAAAATTACTGAAAATTTAATTTATTAATTATATTATTTAGACTTTCGCTCAATTTATTTCATGTGTGAGATACAAAATATATCATTCAGGTTTATGTATGAAAATTTATAAGCTTTCATAAAGGTGTATTATCAATCTCTAAATCGATATATGGATTCGATCAACTAATTATTATTTCACTAATATACAATATTATTATTATTATTATTATTATTATTATTATTATTATTATTATTATTATTATTATTAAAATCACCAGGCATACTAACCCACAAAAGAATATCGACCTTAATAAATAAAAATAATACATAATATGCACATCTATAATAACTATATCAAAATTAAAAGTATAAGTACATTTAATGGACTTGATAATTATTTATTAAGTTAGTACAAAATATTTATCACTACTTTGTCCTTTCAATACGTATAAAATATACTATCACAAGAAGTCAGAGCTAAATAATTCTCATAATTAAGATAAATTATATTTAATTTTATGATATACATTCTGATGGCTTGTCCAATTTTATCATTATATTGTGAACTTAAATTTTGTGACTTATGGGAACCAATGATTTAATCTTTCATGTAACAGCTAAAACTTTATATACTAAATCCTCTGGTATATAAGCAATGGACATACAAATGAATACATGATCTATTCAAAAATTTTTATTAAATTGAATAAGTAAATAAATAATTTTTTCATAAAAAATACAATAACAAAACGCATGATTTATAATATATTCTACCAATCTTCCACTTAGACTCATGATCATGCATCTACAACTTTAACACCCTTTTTTTCTGTGTGCCTATCAAAAATCTTTCGTGGCAAGATCTTAGTAGACGTGCCCGTTGTTCTCCGACTCAATCTTGGTGATTATCGTATCACCTCTTTGTACTGTGTCTCGAATTAAATGATATTTTACGTTCAATGTGCTTACCCTTTTTATGGCTTTGTGATTTTTTCGAATTTGCAACCGCACATCAGTTATCCCAATAAAGTGTAACTAATTGAATCGTGAAAACTACAACCAACTCTCCTAGAACGTTTCTGAGCCAAACTGACACAATCCAAAATCTCATCGATGATCGTGATAATGCCTAACATGCTTACTAGGCAAGCCAACACTCAGCAACAACAATAAAATCCAATAATTAAGCCATTAACTGATTCGTGATACAATAACAAGGCGGAATAAGTCTTAAATAAATATCAAAAGTACATGAATCCCAGACAGTTGCTAACCATGAACACAACTGTCTCACAAACTCTCCTTAGACCTGGTATAACAATATCATCACGAGTATCTAACAAGAGTATACAATCTCCACTAAATATAACATCTGTACAAAATAAAAAATACATAGACAAATACAACTGAGTAGGAAAAAGGGACTCCATGTACTAAAGATCGGATAAAGTAAAGCAGCTCATCACAAAGTCTTCAACGAAATACTCCTACTCCGCTTAATAGGTATCTCTAATCCCAAACTCAAAACTTTCACAAAAACATATAGAAGTATAGTATGACTACAAAATTACAGTATTCGGTAAGTATCAAGTCAGCCTCAAAGAAGCACTGACGAGGAATCTACGCTGACACTTACTAGCATCTCAATAAGCATGTGAAACATAATTAGAACATGGAATAAAGCATGATATCATCAACTATCCACCAATAGAAATACAGTAAATCTGAATTTAGACATGCTTTTGAGACAAGAAATAGACTACACTATAAGTTATCTCAACTCTTTTCATAATCAGGCTATGAGTCAATCAATCAAAAAAAAAAAAAAAAAAAAAAAAA
>ML336297.1:71965-152816 GCA_005239505.1 Nicotiana paniculata
ATATATATATATATATATATATATATATATATATATATATGCACACCAATGCAAAGAGTCACTGCATGAGTCTAGGCTACCAATGCATGTTCATGATCCAATACTAGACCTCACTGCAAAAATTTATATATTCAACACTGATTGAGTGTCCAAATTAGCACCAACTTAGGTGATGCACCCATAAAACGCAAAGTAACATGGGTAATCACTTGATTACGTAGGGAAAATCCATATTCAAGCGGTGTTGCAGCATGCAACCCGATTTACTCGTATTATCGTTGTGGCGTGCAATCCGACTCAAACAAAATATCATTAATTGTCAATATCAGCTCGCCATGTTCTTGGTTCCAAAATTCTCATCTTTTGACATTGTTCAACTCTCCAACTCGTACACATATATATGAAGTAATATAATAAAGAAGGACCAGACATAAAAACCATATGGTTAAAAGATGGCTATGGCTAATCGTATAATTTAATTTATCACAACAGCTCAATAATCTAGCTCTACATGCACTAGTCTAATCATATTATTTCACATGAGTAAATTAAGCCACATAATTATCAAATCATGAATCAATTTAGACAAGTGTATGATTACGGATTAAAAAAAGTTCAACATGGCAAAATAATCTTTTATACCCAATTTAACAAGTCATAACCATAAGCATGCTCCTAAACCATAATAATGGATAATCACGTAGTCAAAGAATTATTGAAATATGAAGAACAAATTTACATAGTCCAAACAAGGTATAATCATAAGCTAACTCTACCGGATATGATCATAACCTAGCTACACATATACACTCGTCACCTCGCATATTCGTAGCTCCTAAATCAAGTAGCAAGTAGAAAAATTGATCACATATGGGGAGAATTGTCACTTACAATGATAGACAAGAAACTTACCTCCACCCGAATGACTTCAACCTTCCAAAATAACTTTTCCTCTAAAATTAATCTCTAAATGACTCGAATCTAGTCAAATACAGCTCAATAACGTCAAGCAAAACTATAAAAAATAATTTCAAACAATAAAAATTCAATATTTAATAAAATCTCCAAAGTCAACAAAAATTAACCTTGGCCCACTTGGTCAAAACTCGAGCCAAGGAGTAGATCCCCTCTACCCATAACCTCACAAGTCCAAATATGTGATTAAATTCCAAAATCGAATGCAAATGGACCCTCAAATACCATAAATACACTATCTTAAGATTTAGGCAAAACCCTAAGTTTCTCTTTAAAATTCCACGATTAAAGTGCAGAAATCCATAAAGATATATAATCAAAATCAAATAGGAATCACTTACTCTCTTTCCTTATATGAAACTCTCCTTGAAAATCACCCATCTCCAAGTCTAGGTTTAAAATACGAGAGAATTTAGCTAAAAAATCCAAATAACAACTTAATAAGTCTACTCAGCACTACCCTTCATGAACGCGGCCCAAACCTCGTATTCACGAAGCACAAATCCTCCACTGCCAAAAATTTTACTTCGTGAATGCGACAGGAGCATCGTAAACGCGACGGCCACTTGCCTCTCCTCTTCGCGAACGCGACAAGCCCTTCATGAACACAAAGGCTCTTCATTCAACCTCAGCTTCTTCTTCGCGAATGCGAATCCCTTTCCATGAATGCGAAGCACAACATCCCCCTACCCCAATTCCTTCATTGCGAACGCGAGACACCCCTCACAAATGCGATGAACACCAGGTACAAAAAAATCAATAAATCTTCTAATATGCTTTGGATGGTCAAAAAGTCACCCGAGCCCTGCAGTTCCCGTTCACTCATGGAAGCAAGTCCATATACTTCCTATAAACTTGCGTCGATGCTGGAAACGTAAAAAACAACAACGAAACCGAGAATCGAAGATCAAATCCATATGTTAACTTTCCAACTTCACCAAACACATCCGTATCACACTTGGACATTTCGGATCACAACCAAAATCTGCACACACGTTTTAATCACTTAAACAAACCTATCCAAGATCTCGGAACTCCAATTGGAGTGCGATAACATCAAATTCAACTCCCGTCAAATCTATGAACTCTCCAAACCTTTAAATTGCTAGCAATCAACAAATAGAGCCAAAAACATCTAGGAACCTCCAAATCCATATCAGAACATATGCCCAAGTTTAAAATCATCATACAAATCTATTGAAACCATCAAATCAGCAATCCGAGGTCCTCTACTCAAAAGTTAAACCTGAGTCAACTTTTGCAATTTAAACTTCCAAAAACGAAACTAAGTGTTCCAATTCTTTTTTCAAGCCTTCTCAAAACCAAATTAACCATCCTCTTAAGTACAGAATATTAAAAGAAGTTAAATAAAGCATCAAATAGGAGAACGAGGCTCTAATACACAAAACGACCAGCCGAATCGTTATATTCTCCCCTCCTAAACAAACGTTCATCCTCAAATGGATTTTAGAATCATACCAGCAATGCCTAAAATATGAGGATATCTGCTCGTATATCATGCTCGATCTCCAAAGTTTCTTCCTCGACCAATTGGTCCCTCCACTAAACATTCGTAGATGTAATCTCTTTCGATCTTAACTTTCGAACCTGCCTATCCAAGATGGCCACTTCTTCATACAAAAAATTCTCCGCCGAATGCACTAATTTTAAATCCAGCACATATGACTTGTCTTCACGATACTTCCGATGCGTGGAAACATAGAATACCAGATGAAATCCAGACAAGCTGAATGGCCTGCTCGGACTGCCCATCCGTCTAAGGGTGAAATGCATTGCTAAGTTCCACCTACATAGGTCTCCAAAAGCGCGATGTGAACTGCATACCCCGATTCAAAATGATAGAAATAGGCACAGGATGCTACATGAGAATCTCTTTGTTGTCTATCTGAGTCAACTTCTCTGAAGTTGTAAGAAGTCATGATAGGAATGAAATGCGCAAACTTGGTCAATCTATCCACAATAACCCAAAAAGCGTCAACTCTCTACATAGTCCATGGAAATCATATCACAAAGTACATAGTAACACGCTCGCACTTCCATTCTGATATATCTAATCCCTGAAGCAAACCACCTGATTTTTTACGCTCATACTTGACATGCTGACAATTCACACACTGCAAAACAAGCCCAACAATGTCCTTCTTCATCCATCTCCACTAATAATTGCTTCAAAAATCAAGATACAACTTCGTAGTACCCGGATTAATAGAATACCATGAACTACGAACCTCCTCGAGAATCTACTGCCTCTAACCATCCACATCGGGAATACAAATCTGACCCTGAAGTTGCAATACACCATCATCAATAATTACCACCTCCTAAGCACCACATCATAACACCGTGTCCTTAAGTACAAACATATGAGGATCATTATATTGACGATCCCTAATGCACTCAAACAAGAGCAACTACGCAACAACACAAGCAAGAACTCTACTACGCTGAGAAATATCCAATCTCACAAACTTATTGGCGAAACCTTGAGTATATATAGCCAAAGGCCAATCCACAGCTGGAATAAATACCAAACTCCCCATACTCTCCACCTTCCCACTCAAAACATCCGCTACCCCATTCGCCTTTCCTGGATGATACAAAATGATGATATCATAATCCTTTAAAAACTCCAACCACATCCACTGACAAATTCAAATCCTTTTTCTTGAACAAATACATAATAATCTGGTGATGAGTGCAAACCTCACATGACACACCATACAAGTAATGTCTCCAAATCTTGATCGCATACATAATAGATGTCGGCTCCATCATGAACCAAATAGTTCTTCTCATGAGGCTTCAACTAACGCGACACATCGGCAATCACCCTACCGTCTTGTATCAACACACAACAAATTCCAATGCTTGAAGCATTATAATAGAAAGTATACATCCTTGATCATGAGGTCCATACCAAAACTGGAGTTGAAGTCGAAGCAGTCTTGAGCTTCTGAAATCACTCCTCGACTCGTCAGACCATCTGAACGAAGCTCCCTTTCGAGTCAACTTGGTCAATAGAACTGCCAAACCCAAGAAAATCTTGATCTCTATAGTTGTAGATGATCTAGGCCAACTCTAAAATGCCTCATCTTCTTCGTATCATCCCTGATACCATCACTAGACACCACTTGACCCTATAATGCCATCAAATTCAACCAAAACTCACACTTGGAGAACTTAGCATATAGCTTCTTCTCCCTTAGAATTTGAAGCACAATCCCAAAATATTGCTCGTGCTCCTCACCATTACGGGAATATACTAAGATATCGTCAATGAATATAATGACAAAAGAATCCAAATATAGTTGAAATACATTATTAGGGGTATGGCCTAGAGAACCCCTCCATTCTAACCTTAGCAACCTCGGCATAGCCAATGTCACGGTCTTACCGTGATAATCAAGAATAGAATGGAATGGAGATAAACATTTCGTACACAGGATCATATCACAATCTACCCTATTCAGCATTACAAGGTTCACCTTAGTCTCATAACCCCAGTAGTAACCATACAAGACCGATATACACAATCCACCATAATAGAATCACCAACAGGTGTTGATGCATGAACAAAAGTATCAAGAGAACCACGAGGTGTATCCAAATAAGGAGAAAAATATAATATAATATATAATAGTGTATTGCTTGCCTTACATTTTGGTATTTTAATGATAATATGTGCAATGTTTGGGCTTAATTATAATATAATATATAATGAACATGAGTGAAGGTTGCACACAAGGATGTCAAAAGTACACAAAAAGAGCAGGAAAAGGAAAAATATAGATAAGGCTTAGAACCAGGTGGAAGGCCAGGTGACGCTTGGCTTTAGAAGAGGTACACCAGGTGAGGAAGCTCGCATCACGAGGTCATGGGCATGCTCCAAGCCACGCCTCATGAGCTTTGAGGCCTGGACCCTTTCCTAGTCCATGCATCAGACGTTTTTACTTGGTTTTGGACTTGGAGACTCCGACCCTAGCCTATAAGTACCTCCTAAATGTGATTAGTGAGGGGTGGGTCAATTTTTGAAAGCGCCAAAGGCTTAGAAACACAAACGGAGAAGGAAATTCATCAAATCTTCCATCCTTTATCTAGTATTTATAGCTTCTATGTTTAGAAACAATGCTCTAGTTGTTGTTATGAACATGAGTGGCTAAAACCTCATTATTCTAGGAGTATGGGTTGTTATTGACTATTGTAGTTTGACGTTTGACTATTTTTGTTGAGTTATTACATTAATTTGCTTATTCAATCCTACACATAATTATTCTATTGCATAGCTAACAACATAATACTATCTACAAATGTATTATTGAACTCGAAAGTGGGAATTATAGATTGCATATAAGATTGAGTAGAGTAAGTTCTTGAATATGGGCATCGAAGAATAGATTCGCGATCAGGATAGACATATTTTAGTTGCCTTACTTCGTTATTTTTGTAAAAAATATACATGCATTCTTGTTAATTCTAATTCTATAAGCATATAGTATTAGATTGCATTAAATAGGCGAGAGAAGCGTCAAAAGAACTTCATGAGTATAATAAACCCTATTAACCAACAAATTAGATAAATCAAGTAATTAAATCAACCAGAAGAATGCAATAGGAGAGACATTAATCCCATAACCACAGAATATTCTCATCTCATTGAATTCTACCAAAGTGTTTGCTTTGCACCTCTTTAATTTCTCACTTGTTTAGTAATTTCGTACTAATTTTGGTAGTAAAAATCACAATCATCTTCTTCACAACTACTTCAGCGATAAACTCATAAGTAGTTCATATTGGACGAGAGTTAATTATAAATCCTTGTGGGATGATACTTTCTCATCACTTTATAACTTGTCGACCACGTCCGTTTGGACCCAACATGTTTTTGGCTCCGCTGCAAGGGATTTAGAAATTATCTACTTGTCTGAAATTAGCTTTTAATTGTTGTTGTTCGAGTTTTAATTTGTTTACTGTTTCTGACTCTACAGGTGTTCACCTTGAATGCTAAGAAGAAGTAATATTTTGAACAATCTTCCTCCTCCTGACCCTAAACCCGAAAGACTTTTTCATAAGTTAAGGATGGAGGTGGAAACAAGAGCAAGAATTGCAAAGTTGGGCATCATAGTCCAACCACAGCCAATCGAGATGGCAGAGAATAATAAGAGACCAGTGATTGAGGTTGCAAGGCCTAGTATCCCAAACATGACTCAGGCTATCGTGTACCCTGACATAACTGGTCACTTCAAGATGAAATATTACATGGTGCAGCTAATTCAATCCACAGGGCAATTTGTGGGTTTATCGAGTGAAGATCCGCAAACACAAATACAGAATATTTGAAGATTACGGATACATACAACTATCCGAACGTCTCCAAGGACTATATCAGACTGACCTTATTTCCTTTTTATTTGTTGGGGGAAGTAAAGGAATGGTTGAACAAAGATCCAACAAACTCAATCCGCACATGGGATGATCTAGCACGCAAATTCCTCATCAAATTTTTTCCCACAAAGAAAATAAAGTCACTGAGAATCCAAATTCTAGGGTTTCAAGAAAAGGATGGCGAGACTCTACGTCAAGCATAGGATAGATATAAAAAGATACTCAGAGATTGTCCGCATCACTGTCAAACTGATGAAGTATTAAGCCATACTTTTTTGGATGGCTTGGACGAGACCTCCAAATTGAATCTAGACTTAGCTTGTGGAGGTAGTTGCATGCAAGAGCCATACAGTGAGATTCAGACCCTACTAAATAATTTTACTGCAAATGATCAAAATTGTCAAGGTGAGGGTGAACCACAAGAAGTGATAAAATAGAGAGCAAAAGGTACAATTGAGCTTGATGAGTTCTCAGCCATGAAAGAAAATATGGAAAAGTTAGCCAATCAGGTGAATAAGATGATGATGCAACAAGAACATAAGATGTAACATGTGCAACATATGAATGCAATTTCTGAAATTTGTGGAAATGGTAACACAGATGACCAATGTCTAGTGAATCCATAATCTATTTATTATGTGGTCCAGCAGGGTAGAGGTCTAATAAACCAAAATTCACAATATGAGAACACTTATAATCCCAATTGGAGGAATTACTCGACTTCTCATGGGGTGAAAATCAGGCTACTCAAAATCGATACAGACCCCAAGGGAACTACAATCAGCCCCAAAAACCAACACAACAGGTAAAGAAAGCACCAATGATATGTTAAAAAATATGTTAATTAACCAGCAACTAAGAACTAATTTTCAAAATTTAGAGGGGCAGCTTGGGCAGTTGGCTGGACAGTAAAATATGTGACTTGTATGGGCCCTCCCAAGTGATCCTGAGAAGAATCCAATTGAATAAGTGCAAGCAATTAATCTAAGAAGCGGGAAAACATTGGAGGAGGTGCCACCTAAAAATTATGTGCCTAAAGTTTTTGAAAGATTGGTACCTAAACCGGAGGTAAATTCTAAAAAGAAAGATGATAAACACATGCAAGAGATAGAGATAAGGCCACCACCTCCTTTTTTCTCAAAGGTTGCAAAATAAAAAGATGATTTCAAGTACCAAACATTTTTAGATATGTTGAGCCAGGTGCGTGATAATCTACCTTTGGTGGAAGTGCTGCAAAAAGTTCCTAAATATGTCAAGTACATGCGAGTAGAGCAGGCTCGTGATATGAATGATTGTGATACTGAAAAGAAAATTGATCCTGAAGAGTTTCAGCTGCTTAGAAATGCGAAAGTGTGTGAGAAATTCAAAATAGATGCATGACAAGCACCTTGTGCATCGTAAGTTTTAGCCGAGTCAATTTGTGCTCGTGCTTAAGTCGAGATTGAAGCTCTTCCCCAAAAATCTCAAGCTCCAATGGTGTGGTCAATTTGAGGTAGTATGTGCTACAAGGCATGGTGATGTGGTGGATGGTGGCGTTCGTCGTCACAAAACTTCGATAGACTTGGTAGATGTTTGAGGGAACATTCTGCGTCGTGCGACGATGTTAAATCGGGTGCTTCATGGGAGACAATCCATTGTGATGTTGTATTTTCCATGCCATGAAGTTAACTAAGGCACTTGTCGGGAGGAAATTCAATTCGTAGATTAGTTTAGCTAAATTAGATTTTTTTTGTTGCTTTTGGGTACTAATGGTTTGAGTTTTGGTGTTTTAATAAGTACGAGAGCGAATGGGAGGCCAAAACACATGAAGGAGTCTAAAAAATTGAATGAATATCACTTGAGTGCGTTTGGTGGAAAGAACCTTTCCACATGGCAGGCGCGAGGAAAAGCATGCATGTAAGCTGGTTACGCCCAGTTCTACTCTCGTATCTCACCAGGCACCGCGCGCCCAGGCGCGTCCTTCCCCTCACGTGGAACCTCACCTCGCCCCAACCCCTGCATTGCCCAGTCTAACGCGTAAAGGGCCTCGCGGCCAAGCTCACAAGGTCAGGTAAGTCCTATCCCCCTTTTTCTTTTAAAACCCAACTGCACCTTTTATAAAAACACTTACACTCAAAAGATCAAACCCCCCATGTTAATTCCTCACTACTAGCCCATCTCTTCTCTTTTTCCCTCACCCAAATCTCTCAACCCCTCTTTCACACATCATTCACTCAATATCACCACTAATTGAAGATCACTCCACCTTCTTTCAACATCCAAGGCATGAATTCTTGTCCACCCTTCTTTTATTTTGGGTTTAATTGAGGCGAATTGCAACATGCAAACTATATGAATGACTTGAATGTGAAATTACGCATGCTTGTCCCAACCCCATGAACCCGATAAGATTGATGTTCTTGTTGATCAAACACGTGTTTACACTCTAATCCCAAACCGATTTGGGAGGGTGAGGAGATCCATCACCCACACGAACTCTTCATTCTACCTAGTGCATAACAAGTGTTTGTTAAAATGCCTTATAGGCATGTTTTGTCCCAATTGGAGTCCGAGTCTCCGAGATTGATACACTAGTGGGTTGTAAGCTTTCCTAGCATGAAATTTAAGCGGGTGGCTCACCAGAGCCGGGTTGATGGGTTCAAGTATGACACTCACATCATATTCTGTATGAGCTAGTTTTCTTTTAACTACAATCATTGCTTAATTTCAAGAGGTGAAGTCTGAGTAGCCTAGATTTACTTGACAACAATGTGTTACTCTTAAGTGTGGGGTCGTACGACCACATTTCGAATTGCTTCAATTCCCTCCAACATTGACTATCATACACTTGTGCAGGTACAAAAATGGTACGTCCAAAATCAAATGGACCACCAATGGACAAGGGAAAGGGCAAAGCTACTGCCCTCACTAAAGGAAAAACTCCTCCGCACCGCCGCTGAAAAATAGAAAAGGAGAAGATGCAACTTCTACTCATGATGAGGGGTTGCAAGTAGTTGCGGCCATGACATCCTCACGCCCAAGGCCTCGAGGAGAGCGTTAATATGGGCTTAAAAGTATACTCCCATCCGCCAAAGCTTGGTACAATATTTGTAGACCAAAGAATATGCACCCGAATTTAGCTGTGGATGATCCCTGTTTGCAATTTAAGTATCTAGCAATTTGGAAGTTTATTCATGAGCTAGGGTTGAGATTTGTTTTTGGGAACCTTTGGGACATTAAAGTTAGCTTCGTTCACGAGTTCTATGCTGGATGAGATTCGTATGATGATGAGCAGTTGGTGCCCATTAGGGGAAGGTTAATCGATATCTCTTCGTCTGCTCTATGTGCTTACTTAGGAGATTTGAATGTCCCACATGAGACTTTTGGTAACTTCATTGCCGAACTATATATAGAGAGCTTCAGAACACTTTGTATGGTGTCAATTCTATGGCTGCCTGAGTTCGTGATAAAAAGACTCACCGCAATTTCAATTCTGGTTGAAATTGATCAATGCTCGGTTGCAACCATGCAATCATAATACTTTTATTAGGTTTGAGAGAGTGTGCCTGCTCTATTTCTTAACGAACAAACAAAAGTGATTGTGGGCCGTTTGATACGCCACTGGATGTAGTAGGTGCAAAGGAGCAAGTGGATTGATAAATTATTCTTTAGAAACAAGTTGATGCAGTATTTGAGGAAAGAGGAAGTGAATGAGGAGCCGGAGTTTTACATGATCATTTCGGCACCCCTCAGAGGGACTTACATCATGAGCATCCGGGAAAAGGAGGATAATGATATGATCGTGCTTGCTGGTGCGGAGCGTAATGCTTGTGATGATAGCTTCATGGCACATTTTTGTGGGATGCTCAACTTGCAGTTACAGATCGGGGGTGAGCCAACTACTCAGTAGGAGCGGGCCAACTTACATGAGCGTTATCCGCTCAATGCTTATGCCCAACGTCTGGTTGGGATTGGTGAGGGTTAGAGATTGCCTGAGGATGAAGATGTCAACACCCTGAATGCCCAAAGCCCGAGCAAGAGCGGTCTTAGGAGGAGGACGATTAGGAAGTCGAGGGAGGAGAAGATGATGAGGACTGGGCGGCTGTGGAGAGGGCCTTCTATGACGAGGGCGATGCTGAAGAATGACAAAGGAGCTCTCTTACCACTGTACTCGATTTTCAGTATTTTAATATATGCACTAGAGACATTGCATACTTTAAGGGTGGAGTGAGGAATTCTCTGTGGTATGTAAATAGTAAATTAACTGTTAGCTTCTTATATTCATTTTAGTTTGGTAGTTTTCAGATTAGCTTCTTGTTTTCTATTTTAAATAGCTTAATATATATATATATATATATATATATATATATATATAGTACTTTAGTGGTAGTTTATATATTTAATTTAGTAGTAGTTTAATTTGATACTAAAACAAAAATACAGAAAATCAAAAAGAAAATTGGACTTTTACCGGCGAAGGATCTCCCAAGCAGCTTTCTAGAGGGATTAAAGTCTAACCAAAATACAAAATAAAAATTTAGAAAATAGAAAAATCCAAATACATGTCTTTTAGATTTCTTTAGGTTGTAATAATCCCCCGTGATTTTTCTGGATGCCTTGATTCTTTTCTATGGGGTGTAGTTAAACTGGGTAGTTTTCTTTATTTTTAGAGTAGATTAGAATTTAGGAAATAAAAGGAGAAAGAATAATGAACCTAGGCGCTTTTGACTTATTTGATAGTAACATATTTAGGCTTTGGCATGTGTAGTATATTCTCTGTATGCTAAAATTGATCATGATATGTTGGTTATTTGGATAGCATGTTTTGTGACGCCTATATATCATTTTCTTGAATTATGTTCACTTTGTGAATAATCCTTAATAACTCGTGGCTTTGTGAATACATGCATTAGTTGAGAGTCGGAATGGAACCGTCCTTAGCGAATCATGTTACATGTGTGGTGAGATTTTTTTATAGTCCATGTTATTATAATTGTGTCTAGAAGTTTCCCGACATGTGATTTTAAGCGAAATTTTTGGAGATGCTCTGTTTGAAAAATGATTTTACGCCTTCTTTGATCTTTTTGAGCTTAATGCTTATCACAAATAAATATTTTTTCTAGTTATCCATTTTGAGACTATAGACTTTTATTTGTCACCCACATTATAAGCTTATAACCTTTTTGTTCTTAATTGATATTGTTTTGATCTTTTTACCTCTTAAGGCACTTTAATTATAAAATAACTGCTAGAAGAAGCAACGAGAAAAAGTCGGTGATTTTTAAGTGGAACCAATAAAAGGAAAATATGTGCATTAATTTTGTAAAAGAATCTACCACTAGCAAAAATTGTAAAGAAGAAAATAAAAGAAAGAGAAAAATTTGCTGAAAAACAAAAGAGAAGAAAATAAAAGAAAGAGAGAAATTTGCTGAAAACAAAAGCGAAGAAAAGAAAAAAATTTAGATGAATAAAGAAAAGAAAAAAAAGAGAAATTTTCTGAATAACAAAAGATAAGAAAAGAAAAGAAAAGAAAAGAAAAAAATGTAGATGCATAAATTAATATCTTATTTTTTCTAGTGGGTATAAATTAAGGTAGTACTTAATGAGGGAACATTGTTAACAGTTATTTTAGTTGTGAAATTGAATTGGGATTGACGGCTTTGCGCTTAAAGTTAATGTTGTGATGTGTTAAAGTTCTTAAGAAGGTGAACCACTATTTCTAAAATATATTCTACCCGTCCCTTGGCTCACATTACAACCATGAAAAATCCTAATTGACTTTAGATCGAGTGAGTCTACCTTAGTAGATATTTACATAAAGAACAAGCCTATAGTACTAATTGCATGCATGTGACTTCTTTGTGAGAGTGAGTGACTTTTTGATATATGTGACTCCTTAAAATATATTTGATCGTGAGTTCGAATGTGTGGATTCTTCTGATTCTCTGTGATTTTTTTGTGAGGGCACATGGTTTCACGAAGGACAAGTAACGTTATAATACTTCTCTCTATGATGTTGGGTGTTCAAGCCATGAGTGCATTGTGACACCGAGTCGGTTTTTGAGGTTAGGATTGTTATGATAATGTTATCTTTGTTGTGAATATTTTTGAAGTATGACATGAGAAAAGGAAACTGTATGGGATTGCATATTCTAAAATTTAATTGTTGCTATAAACCATGGTCATTAGTGTAGTGTGCTTCAAATGTGTTAAATATAAAGTGCTCAATGATAGTGTAAATTGTTGGTTGACTAGAGGACGAGCAATGTTTAAGTATGGGTTATTGATAATTGGCTACAAATGTATATTTTTAGTGTATTACTTACCTTACATTTTAGAGTTTTAATGATAATATGTGCGACGTTTGGGCTTAATTGTGTCATTTTTATATATAGGATTGTTAAAAGATAAAAATGAGTGAAGGTTGCACATAAGGATGTCAAAAGTACACAAAAAAGGACGAAAAGGAAAATCGGACAAGGCCTGGAACCAAGCGCCAGGCCAGGCGACGCCTAGCTCTAGGTGAGGTAGACCAGGTAAGAACGTGTCGCGAGCTCTAGGGCGCGCTCCAGGCCAGGAATCGCTAGCTTTGAGGCTTGGACCCTTTCCTAGTCCATGCATTAGATGTTTCCCACTTTGTCTTGGACTTGGGGACTCCAACCTAGCCACTAAATACCTCCAAAGCGTGATTAGTCATGGGTAGGTCAATCTTCAAAGGCGACAAAGGCTTAGAAACACAAATGGAGCACAAAATTAATCATATCTTCCATCTTTCACCTAGTATGTGTAGCTTCAATGTTTAAAAATAATACTTTGATTGTTGTTATGAACATGAGTAGCTAAGAACCTTATTATTTTGGAGTTATGGGTTGTTACTGACTATTATTGTTTGACGGTTGATTATTTTGCTTGAGATATCATATTAATTTGCTAATTCAATTTTGCACTTAATTATTCTATTGCGCATCAACAGTAGAATACTATCGACAAATTTATTGTTGAACTCGAAAGTGGAAACTATAGATTGCATATAAGATTGAGTAGAGTAAGTTCTTGAATCTGGCCAAATCCCTCCACAGGAGTCGTGATGGCACCTAGTCTCCAAATTAGGTAAGCCGGTCACTTAACATTATTTAAAACAATAAAAGCATGATATAATGAAACAAAGTTTAACATAAATCCAGAAATAGGAGTAATACAAGCCAAAACAGCAATACTCAACATAACTCCCCAAAACTAGATAGTACAGTGTCACGAGCTCTAACTGAATACATGAGAATATCTAAAAAATACAGTACTGTCTAAAATACATAAACAATACAAATGAAATAATAGGGTGACTCTGAGGCCTGCAGTCGGATCATGCAGGGATACCTTGAAGACTCCGGTGTACCAAATTCCTCGCTAACGATCAGCCCGATTCGAAGTGCCTGGATCTGAACAAAACATGTGAAGAAGTGTAGTATGAGTGCACCATAATCTGTACCCAGTAAATATCAAGACTAACCTCGGTATAGTAGTGGCGAGGTTCAAGTCGTATGATACTCACCAGAAAATAACATGTACAATGAATATATAAGAGAAACTGACAACATGTGTATAACTAAAAACCGTAACAACAAATTCTTCAAAACACGTAATAACAACTTCATATAGTAAAACCAATCTTGATCACAAAACATTAAATTGAGGTGAGTGATGTGCCGGAGAATTTCGGCATATTTAATACCAATTTCTTAGGTTTTAGCTCGTTTTAAATGCAATTGTCTTTTATACATATGTAATTTTGATGTTTTGCAGTGCATGAAGCTTGAGGACCTAAAAATATGGAAATGGAATCAAAAAGCCAAAAAAGGACAAGAATAGGCAAAATGCGACCGCAGAGTTGAAAATGCGGGCCGCAAAGCCAACATGTGGACCGCATAATGCTCAGGGGAACCGCAGAGTCCAACAGTAAGTTTGGCCAAATCCAAGTAAAGAAATGCGGTCCATTATGCGACCGCATAACAGATTTACGGATCGCATAATGGATAGCAAACCTCCAGTAGAAGTGGCTGAGAGCAGAAATGCGATGACACTATGCGGCCGCATATCAACTATGCGGACCACATAACTTGAATGCGGTGATTTCCTGGAACCTAGAGTTTCGAAGATGCGGTGTACTTGAAGAGAATGAGGACCACATATCTGTTATGCGACAGAAATGCGGTCGCATATTTGACCTGGAAGGGTATTTTTGTCCGAAATTGGCTCTGAGTTTTATCCCACTATAAATAGACTTATTGAGGTTTTGTGGGGGCATCTTGTCTGGAAAAAGAGCTGGAATCATAACTTTGAATAGTCCCATCTTTTTGAAGCTTTGAAGTGAAGAATCTTGCACTTTTGTAAGCATTTATGACATTTAATATTCTCTTGTTTTTGTATTTTAGCATGTGTGGCTAGTTTTAAATACTAAGGTTGTGGACCCTAAATGGGTGTAATGTCAATGGGTGTTTAACATTGAATATATGTATAATGGTTGGTTGATATTTATTTACTTCTCATTATTCATTTATTGTTAGTGGTTGCAAACATTAACAAGCTCCATTATATTCTTTCTCTACTTGGAAAAGTGAGTTAGGGTTCGGTAGGAGTAAATATCAAAGACTCAAGATTTTAAACCTTGTTTAATGGAATCGCTTAGGAATAAGTGAATTTTATTTGGCATAAATTAATTACTCTTAATTTCAACTCTTTTATATTTGGAAAAATCATAAAGAGAAATACTACCCAATTATTGGAAGATATTGCGTAGTCATTTAGAAATCATTTGCATATCTAAAGGACCTTCCATTAGAAATATATCATACTAACGCCGGTAGCATTACATTTCATTGGAGGGGACACAACTTTGGTTTAGATAATCAAATTAATTACAACCTTATTTAATCATACTTGTTATTATTTCACAAAATTATAATCCATTCTACTACCATACTGTTGTTACTCTTAACGGAATAGAAATACAATTTAAGTTAAGATTCACACTACTCAAGTAACCTTTTCACGCCTATTCCCTATGGGATTTGACTCTAACCTCGTTGGGTTACTATATTTGACATCGATCGCTTTACACTATTTTAAGGTGTAATTTGGGCGTATCAAATTTTGGCGCCGTTGCCGGGGAATACAGTTTTAAATTACTAACTAGTGTGCACTTTACTTTACATCTTTTCTATTCCATCATATTTTGCTTGCTTTGCTTGGTGTGATATGTGAGAATGGACGATTATGATGAAGATGAGAATCCCTTTGCGGACATTGAGGAATATCTTGATGATACCAACGTTATCCTTCCTCCACGGGTTGAAGCTGCTACATTCAAAGTAGAACATAGGTTAATTCTAATGCTTAAAGCAAAAGGATTATTCAGAAACTCTACTGATGATGATCCAATAAACACCTTAGGAACTTCTTGGGTGTGTGCGCCATGCATAAGTAGAACAATTTAACAGACGCCTTGAGATTGCAAATATTCAAATAATCATTGACTGGAGAAGCGAGAAAGTGGATTCAAAATCTACCTCCTCAATCTATCACTTCTTGGCCCGAGCTTGTCCGTGCCTTCTTGTCCAAGTGGTTCCCTCAGAGCAAGAAGTCTGAGCTTAGAGATAAAATCTTCTTCTTCAAACAAATACCAGGAGAACACTTACATGAAGCGTGGGACCGATTCAAGTTATACTTATTGAGGTCATCGAACCATGGTTTTCCAGATGCTATTTTGATGGAGATGTTCTACATGGGTTTGGATCCATTGTTCCAGTCCATAGCGAAAAAACGCAGCAGACGGATTTTTCATGGATAAATCATTCTCCCGGATTACACAGATTCTGGATAAAATGGGCAAACACAATCAAGCATGGCATTCCGAAGATGCTAGTGGTGGAACTTCTTATGGTTATCCATCTCTTACCAACATGATAAAAAAAAAATCAAGAGAGAGACCAATTGATTTCCGGTCTTGCCACCAACATTGATGTGTTGACAAAGATGTTCACGGAGAGCCAACTGAAGAAGGTAATTGTTGTGGAAGACATGAAACCGACGAGAAATCAAGAGTTTGAAGAAGCCAACTATGTTCATAATTCTCAAGGAGGGTATCGCCAGCAAAATCAATGGAGGCCAAACCCTCAAGGGCAAGGCCAACAAACCTCCTGCAGTCATCCAAATGTTGATCTTATTGAGCCTATTGTTTTGCGATAGGAATGTGGACTGCATAGTGGGTATGCAATCGCATAACCTACCGCATAACTGAAATCCTTCTGCAGTCATCCAAATGTGCGACAGGTTTGCGGTCCGCATAATGGTTATACGACCGCATAACCCATCGGATTTTCTACTTTCTTTGCAATATTTTCCTCTATTGTATGGTATGTCGCTCACACTTAGGTTCTTTGCAGATATGGCTCCCACGAAATCTTTTGCTACTAAAAAATGGGCCTACTTCGGCCAACAAGCACAACAAGCCAAGCGTTCACGACAAGAACCACACCGACCTATTGTTTAGAATCCCTCCCAGTCTGATGAGGAGGAGACCTTTCCCTCAGTCAACCTACAGGCTGAGGCAATAATAAAGAGGGGAGATGATTTCCAGCTCCGTTTTGAGGTCACAGGCTCTAGGAGTCTGTATAAAGAAGGGCTCACGAAACAAAAAATCCTTGAAGAGAAACAGTTGAGCCTGAATGGACTACAGAAGCAGTGCCCTCACATACTGGAGAATATCAAAGATAGAAACTGGGATTGCTTCACTGAGGTGCCTGATGATTTCAATGAAACAATGGTGCGAGAATTCTATGCATCCTACGGGGCCTCCAAAATAGCTCATCACAAGCGCAACAAAGTCTTCTGTGAATTGGTCATGGTTCGGGGTAAGTCCGGGCACAGCCGAATATGAGGCCATATGGGCCAACAGAGATAGTGAGTGTGCCTGGATTGCATCAGTGATTGCAAAGGGGACCCCTGCTTGGATTGACCCTCTGCATAAAATATTCAAGGAAGATCTTACACGAGAGGGTAGATTCTGGTTCAGCTTTGTTACCTCTCGCTTGATACCATCCCGGAATGAGACTGACATAAGCATTGAGAAAGCTTTTCTCATTGCATGCATTATGACTTGGATCAAGATTGATGTGGGTGAAATTATCTTCCGAGATTTAGGGGCTCGCGCCAACCAGACAACCACGTCACTCCCCTTCCCATGCTTGATCAGAGCCCTCTGTAAGGTCGTAGAAGTCCCTTCAGTGCCACACCATGACAAGATTGGGAAAGCGCTGAAGGATATTGATATCACGCGCATCAGTGACGCGGTGCCACAGGTATCTGCTGCTCTTCCAGAGGTTCAGATCCAAATTCCTACTGATACAGATATCTCAGACTCCCAGCCACCTATTTCTCCTCTGGCCACAGTGGCATCCACTGCCACTCCACAGCCCACCTCTCAGGCCACTATTGTTAAGCCTTCTGCTGCATTGTCAGCTCTTTCGAGGCTAGGTCTCTTAATTCAGCATGCCAATGCGAAGGTAGATCGGCTTCTGAAGGACCTCTCCACTTTGATGAGGCATGCTCTTACTCCTATCCAGTTCTCAGTGATAGCACTCCAGCAGCAGCATGCATCTTATGAGGATCGCCTCAAGCGAATTGAGGTCCGACTTGAGAGGGTAAAGCGGGGTGAGGTTGGAGGCCTACCCAAGCTCCATGATGAGGTCGACACACTGAAGACCGAGCTCCACAAAATGCAAAATCTGGAGTTCGATCTATCTTTCTTCATGCCCAAGGAAGGAGATCAGGGAGCGGGCACGTCTGTGGATAGGTTAGACCTTGACTTTTCCACGCTGATGATAGCTTCTGAGCCACAGACTGTCGGGGATTCCATACTCTAGCTCCCATTGCACACATTGACATCCCTTTTGGGGAATATTCCGGACACATTGCAGAGTCCGAGGATGGGGAGACAGATGAGGAGGAGACTGATGAGGAGGCACTGTCCGACGAGGATGAGGGTCCTCCGGACAAAGGTAAACAGGTTGCTATCACTACTGCTGCAGAAGAAGAAGAAGAAGAAGAAGAAGAAGAAGAAGCAACTATACAGTAGGCGATAGCACACTCGCTAGCAGATATGGTCGCCCCAGCCGATCCGTCGACCACTCAGCTACCATTAGGCGAGACTAGCATCTCCAAGGACCCAATCCCATAATCAGGGCAGGTGGAGGTCACTCCTCAGGATGCGATCTCATCAGTCCCATCCCCTGTATCATAGGGTGATCCCACCACCATTCAGCAGGCTACAGACTCCCATAGCACTTAGTGCGCTCCAGGGAGCCCCTAATACTATGTTTTCCAATTATTATGCATTGAGGACAATGCATGCTTTTCAGTTGGGGATAGCCTTGTATATATTTTTTTGTACCCCTTAAATCTTGTACATATTTTAGTGATCTTGGTATATATAAGAAAATTTCTCTTCAACTCTTGTATATATTTGTGTCATCTTTGTATATAAAAAAAACCCAAAAACAATGAGATAGTTGTATGCATGTACATCTTTAGTAATTAGCAATGAATTACCCTGGTTTTTCTTCGCCAGGTTCTTTTCCAAGGGTGTAATAGTAGAACCATGGCAGTAGGATGAAACATTTTGACCGGTTTGTCTGTAAATAACCTGTACCCTTCCGTTGATACAAAAAAAAATATATTTTATGGTTAATCATCGGTGTGAACTTGAGGCTCTCTCTTTGACTCTATGTTTACTTAGAATTATGCATGTAATATAATGAAAGCTCCGAGTTTCCAAGTGATGACTAGAGAGCTAAAACTATGTTGAGTCAAACAGTTCATATGCCATGTGTGTTAGTTTTGTGTAAATAATTCTTGTGTTTACTTCTGTCATCTAGAAATTGTCCGGTTGGTCTTTCGATGATAATGATAAGTACATTTAGTTGGAGAAATGACCTGAGGCAGTCTTTGTGTTATTTAAAAACCCAGTTAGCCTTTCAAGCTACCCATTGTATAGACATTATCACTAGTTACCCCATTTGAGCCTTTACCCTTTTCTTTGGCCACCTCATTACAAACCTTTCCCCTTTTGCAAAATAATTCCAGCTTTTGAACTTGTCCCTCCTTGAACATTAAGAATGAGGCTAAAAGACTAAGTTGGGGGTGTGGTGCCAAGTTGGGAATTGGCGAGGTTGTATATTCTATGTAGGAAAGTATACCTCAAAATATTCAAATGAAATTATTCAAGCTCCATAAAAAAAATGAAAAAAAAAGAAAGAAATATTTGTATATATATAAATATGGAGCTTTGAATAAAATTAGATAGGTATTTAAGGCGGTTCGATGTTGGTAACTAGGAGCCAATGAAGGTTGTGTGGTTTGAAAGGAAACAAAGGACAACAAGAAGGAAAAATGTGAGTAGTGTTCAAGGAGGGTGTAGTCACTTGTACCCAAATCTTTATCCGACCCTTCCCTAAGCCTACAATACAAGCTTAAAAAAGTCCTTATGGGATCTCCAACAGAATTTTCTTCAATAGGCGATGAATTAAAATAAGGGAAAGCTTATGGTATGATGTGTTGTAACACTTGAAACTCTTTGTGAGAGTGAGTGTCTTTGTGAATATGTCCCTTTTTGTTGTCATTGTAAATATTGTGAGTTTGGGACTTTCTTTTTGGTGAGGGCATATGAACTGTGAGGTCTAACAGAAGTTGAGTTCTTGAAGTCGAATGCAAAGGCACTCAGTTAAGAATAACGTTTTGTCAAATTGGTCGAGGCTTAAAGTTCACAAGTTGATCAATTTCTTTGTAAATAGCAATGATCGTTCAGGAAGGGTAAATAAACGAAATTGCATGCTTGTAATAATGACGATTAACACCGTCCATGGTCACTATTGTTTCATGTCGTTTAGTTGGAGTCTAGAATAGGATAGAGTTGTTTTAGTTGCTTGAGGACAAGCACGAGTTTAAGTTGGGGGTGTTGATGTGCCGGAGAATTTCGGCACATTTAATACCAATTGCTTAGATTTTAGCTCTTTTAAATGCAATTGTCTTTTATACTTATGTAATTTTGATGTTTTGCAGTGCATGAAGCTTGAGGACCCAAAAACATGGAAATGGAATCAAAAAGCCGAAAAAGGACAAGAATAGGCAAAATGCGACCGCAGAGTTGAAAATGCGAACCGCATAATGCTCAGGGGAACCGCAGAGTCCAACAGTCAGTTTGTCCAAATCCAAATGAAGAAATGCAGTCCATTATGCGACAACATAACAGGTTTGACGGCCGCATAATGGATCGCAAACTTCCAATAGAAGTGGCTAAGATCAAAAATGTGATGACACTATGCGGTCGCATATCAACAATGCGGACCGCATAACTTGAATGCGACAATTTCCTAGAACCTAGGGTTTCGAAGATGCGGTGTACTTGAAGAGAATGCGGACCACATATTTGTTATGCGACAGAAATGCGGTCGCATATTTGACCTGGAAAAGCATTTTTGTCCGAAATTGGCCCCAAGTTTTAGCCTACTATAAATAGGTTTATTGGGGTTTTGTGGGGGCATCTTGTCTGAAAAAAGAGCTACAATCCAAACTTTGAATAGTCTCATCTTTTGGAAGCTTTGAAGTGAAGAATCTTGCACTTTTGTAAGCACTTATGACATTTAATATTCTCTTGTTTTTGTATTTTAGCATGTGTGGCTAGTTTTAAATACTAAGGTTGTTGACCCTAAATGGGTGTAATATCAATGAGTGTTTAACATTGAATATACGTATAATGGTTGGTTGATATTTATTTACTTCACATTCTTCATTTATTGTTAGTGGTTGCAAACATTAACAAGCGCCATTATTTTCTTTCTCTATTTGGAAAAGTGAGTTAGGGTTTGGTAGGAGTAAATATCAAAGACTCAAGGTTTTAAACCTTGTTTAATGGAATCGCTAAGGAATAAGTGGATTTTATTTGGCATAAATTGATTAGTCTATAATTGCAACTCTTTTATATTTGGAAAAATCATAAAGAGAAATACTACCCAATTACTGGAAGATATTGGGTAGTCATTTAGAAATCATTTTCATATCAAAAGGACCTTCCATTAGAAATATATCATACTAACACCGGTAGCATTACATTTCACTGAAGGGGACACAACTTTGGTTTAGATAATCAAATTAATTACAATCTTATTTAATCATACTTGTTATTATTTCACAAAATTATAATTCATTCTACTACCATACTCTCGTTACTCTAAGGGAATAGAAATACGATTTAAGTTAAGATTCACACTACTAAAGTAACCTTTTCACGCCTATTCCCTGTGGAATTCGACCCCAACCTCGTTGGGTTACTATATTTGACATCGATCGCTTTACACTATTTTATAGGTGTAATTTGAGCATATCAGTGAGGCATGTGATAACACGCCATGTAAGACCATTAACTCATGTAAGTGCACAAGAAGAACACCCCGAAATATCACATGACATCATCAACAATGCCACCCTTATTACGCCGCATGTTCACATAAAAATGATATGCCTCCCTTATTTCATCATGTGCGCATATAAAGACACCCTTATTTCACCCTACGTGCTCAATAGTAGATACAATTGCACGGAAAAAACCTCGTGCTGACATCCCCAATCAATCCGCTCAACACGTCCACAAGTGCCACAATACCATAAAACAAAGATACCAAGTGCAACAATATCACAAATATTAATACCAAAGTTTCACCATGATATAAGCTCACAACTGCCAACAATAGTGCACAAGGTCATAACAATAATCATAAAAGTGCAGGGGTGTTCAACAAAATAAAGCATAACTAAAGCTAAGTCAATGTAGTGATCATGATCAAATAGTCATAAAGTGATCTCAACATATTTCATATAAAGTTCATTATCATATTAAGGCATGTTAAAAGCCTACAGTCTGTTCTGATCAAAACCACACATAGTACCCATATACATGCTCGTCACCACAAGTATACGTCATTTCCAAATCATAGAAATCAAAAAATTAGGGCTAGCACCTAAGGATTACTCCTCACACAAGGTTAGGCAAGATACTTACCTCAAATAAGCCAAATCCGTACTCTAAAAATTCCTTTTCGCATGAATCAACCTCCGAACGACTCGAATCTAGCCAAAATAACTTAATAATATTCAATGGAAGCTATAAAAAACAACCCAAAAAAAAAAAATCTTCGATCTTGAACAAAAATAAAAAAGTCAATTCAAAATGTCAACACGAGCCCGCCTCTTGGAACCCGCTAAAAGCCACAAATTCCGAGTGCCCATTCCAATATGAGTCCAAATATATGTTTTTTCACCTAATTCCAACCTCAAATCGACCTTCAAATGATAAATTTTTACTTTAGAAAAGTTATACTAAAATCCCCAATTTCTTAACTTTAATTCACTAATTAAATGCTAAAATCATGGTTGGAATCATGAACAATGAACAAATCCAAGTCAAAAAATACTTACTTCAATCCAAATCGTGAAAATCACCTCTAAAATAGTTCAAATCCGAGTTTTATAACTCAAAATATGTTAAAATTACAAAAACCCTCGAAAAAAGAGTACTTACGGTCTGCCCAGGTATACCCTTCGCAATCGCGGGACTAACATTGTGATTGCGAAGCACATCCAAACAATTCCTCAAAAATGCTCTGCGCAAACACGAGACCATGGCATGGAACGCAATGCACAAGATCCCTGAGCCTACGCGAACATGTTCCTCCTCTTGTGATCGCGAATGCTAAAAGTCTGGCGCTCCAATAGGCCTTCCTTCTATTCGAACGCGGCACCGAGCTCGCGATTGCGAAGAACACAACCTCCCCAAGATACGCAAACATGATCTCCTCTCCGCTAACGCGACGAACAAACTCACCTACCATCATAAAATCTCTCCACGAATGCGGCAGCGTCTTCGCGATCGTGAAGGAGGAAACCAGGACTCGGAATGAATAGTCCAAAACATGGTGGAAATGGTCCAAAACCTATATGAAACACACCCAAGTCCCCCGGGACCCTCCAATCACACCAACCAATCTCAAAACATAACATGAACCTACCTGAGGCTTCAATCTCACCAAATAACATCTAAACTACGAATCATACCTCAATTCAAGCCTAATGAACTAAAGACTTTAAAATTACAAAACTCATGTCCAACCACATCAAATCAACTCGGAATGACCCCAAAATTTTCATGCAAGTCTCAAATGACTCAACGAATCTATTCTAGTTTCCGGAATAAAAATCCTAACCCGATATCCACAAAGTCAACTCTCAGTTAAACTTTTCAACCTTCCAAAGCTTCAACATTCTAACTTTCACCAATTCAAGCCAAAACAACCTAGGAACCTCCAAATTAAAATACAAACATATGCCTAAGTCAAAAATCACCATACGAGGCTATTGAAACCATCAAAATACCATTCCAGAGTCATCTACAAAAGTCAAACTTCGATTAACTCTTACAACATAAGCCTTCAACCAAGGGACTAAGTGTGCCAAATATATTCAAAACTCTCCCGAAACAAAACCAACCACCTCGACAAGTCCCATAGTAACAAATACACATATGTAAAGCACCAAACAGGGGAAATAGGGCTAATATACTCTAAACAACCAGCCGGGTTGTTACATTCTCCCCCTCTTAAACAAACATTCTTCATCGAATGAGTATAAAGACATACCTAAAGTACCAAAAAGGTGAGGATATCGGCTCTGCATATCATGCTTGGTCTCCTAAGTAGCCTCCTCGACCGGTTGACCTCTCTACTGAACCTTCACTGATGCAATGCTCTTCGACCTCAACTTCTGGACCTGCCTGTCCAAAATAGCCACCGACTCTTCAATATATGCCAAATCCTTGTCCAATTGCACTAGCTGAAATCTAACACATGTGACGGATTACCATAGTACTTCTGAAGCATGGAAACATGGAACACCGAGTGAACTCCCGATAAGCTGGGTGGCAAGGCAAGTCTGTAGGCCACCTCACCAACTCTCTCAAGAATATCAATAGGACCAATATACTAAGGGCTCAACTTGCCTTTCTTCCCGAACCTCATCACAATCTTCATGGGTGAAACTCCGAGTAGAACCCTCTCACCCGCCATGAATTCCATATCATGAGCCCTCCTTTATACATAATTCTTTTTCTTGGACTGCGCTGTATGAAGCCTCTCCTGAATCAACTTCATCTTCTCCAAGGCATCACGGGCCTAGCCTCCCCAGGCTCAATCCAACCAACCGGAGAACGACATCGCCTCCCATATAAGGCCTCATAAGGATCCATATAGATGCTCGACTGCTTGCTGTTGTTGTAAGTAAACTCTGCCAACTGTGGGAAATGATCGGATGAACCCTAGAAATCAATGACATAGGCACGTAACTTATCCTTCAATATTTGAATAGTGGGCTTGGACTATCCGTCTTTCTGTGGATGAAATGTCGTACTCAGCTCGAGCTTTGTGCCTAACTCATGTTGCACGACTCTCCAGACATGCGTTGTGAATTGTGTGTGTTGATACGAGATAATAGACATCGGAACACCATGAAGACGGACAATCTCATGAACATAAATCTGAGCTAGCTGCTCTAAAGAGTAGGTAGTCATGACTGGAATGAAGTGTGCAGACTTGGTCAGTCTGTCCACAATAATCCAAATTGCATCAAATCTTCTCAAGGTCCTTTGAAGTAAAACTACACAATCCATAGTGATACGCGCCCACTTCCACTTTGGAATATCAAGTTTCTAAAGCAAACCACCCAGTCTTTAATGCTCGCACTTAACCTATTGAATTTAACACCGAGCCACATACTCCACAATATATTTCTTCATCCTTCGCCACCAATAGGGTTGCCTCACATCCTGGTACACCTTTGTCGCACCAAGATGAGTGGAATACAACAAACTATGGGCCTCCTCAAGAATCAACTCCGGTAACCCATCAACATTGGGCACACAAATCTGGCCTTGAAATCTCAAAACCCCATCATCACAAAAAATCACCTCCTTGGAATCACCATGATGCACCATATACTCAAGTACAAGCAAGCATGGATCATCATAATGATGCACCTTGATGCGCTCAAACAAAGAAGTCTGTGAAAGCAGACAAGTAAGAACCCAACTAGGCTTCAAAACATCCAACCTCGGGAACCTGTTGGCCAAAGCCTGAACATCCAAAACTAATAGTCTCTCCCCAATTGGAATAAAAGCAAGACTCCCCATGCTCTCAAACTTCCTACTCAAAGCATTAGCCACCAAATATGCCTTCCCATGATGATAAATAATGGTGATATAGTATTCCTTTAGTAGATCCAACTACCTTCGTTACCTCAAGTTCAGATCCATTTGCTTGGATACATGTTAAAGATTCCTTAAGCTGTTCCTTTAATTCCTTCAACTAATTTGGTGACATGCGATATGTTTGAATAGAGATGGGTTGAGTGTCTGACAACACGTGAATACCAAAATCAATATCTCTATCAGGTGGCATGCCCGTAATTCTGCTGGAAACACATCTAGAAACTCTCTCACTAATGGAACTGACTCAATGGTAGGAGTATTATCACTAACATCCCTCACAAAGGCTAAGTACGCCAAGCATCCCTTCTCAACCATCCATTGTGCCTTCAATAATGACACCACCCTACTAGGTACATGACTCAATGAACCTCTCCACCCCATCCTCAGCAACCACGGCATAACCAATGTCTTAACATGACAATCAAGAATAGCATGATATGGAGACAACCCATTCATACCTAGAATCACATCAAAATCAACCATATTGGGTAACAAAAGATCAACCTTAGTCTCATAAACCCCGATAGTGATAAAACAAGAACGATAAACCTGGTCTACCACAATAGAATCCCAACAGGCATAGACACATAAATAGGAGTACTCGAAGAATCACTAGACATATCCAAATATGAAGCAAAATAAGATGAAACATATGAATAAGTGGAACCCAGATCAAATAAAACTGATGCATCTCTATGATAGACCGGAACAATACCTGTGATGATAGTATCTGATCCAACTGCCTCGGTCCTACCGAGGAAAGCATAACAGGGTACCTAGCCTCCCTATCTAGGAGGCCCTCTATGTGCCTGTCCTCCACCCCTAGTTGGTTATGTAGGTGGAGTCTCAACCGGAGTAGTAACCATAGTGTGAGTACCATGCGGAGGCCCACCCCTCTTAAGTTTAGGACAATCTCTCATAATGTGCCTAGTATTTCCACACTCAAACAACCTCTCTGCGGGCGTGGCTGCTAATATTGAGTCTGATCTAGCCGGATAGAGTAGCAGCCGTACAAAACCCACGTAGAAGGTGCACTGAAAGATGGTTGTCCCATATGAGTACCTTGAGGTCCCTGACTAGCTGGAGCACCGCTAGTAACCTGAAGTGCAGACTGAACTGGTCGACTGGTAAAAGATCTTCCATGATAGAGCTTTCCCTAGAGTAGGAGCCCCCTGAATCCTCCAAAACCATAAGGCTTCTTGTCCTTACTATCCTCTCTCTCAATACCGCGGATATGCTCCAACCACCTAGCAATCTCCACGACCTGCTAAAATAGATTATCAGTCTCCAACTCCTGTGCCATCCCAAATCTGAGACCATAGCTGAGTCCCTCAATAAATATGCACACTCTCTCTTTAACAGTAGAAACCATAGAAGGTTCATGATGAGATAACTCAACAAACCTCATAGCATACTCATACACAATCATAGTACCCTGGCACAACTGCTCGAACTCGGTGCGCAACACATCCTTGAGGGTCTAAGGAAGAACTCCCTCAAAAATCAATTAGTGAACTAAGCCCAAGTAAGTGGCGCTGCAAAAACTGGCCTACTCTCTTTATAAGCCTGCTACCATCTATATACTAGCCTAATCATCTAGAAAGTGGTAAGGTCGACCCCGCTTACCTCTACTATGCCCATAGTACGCAGAATACGGTGACACTGGTCTAGAAAACCCTGTGAATCCTCAGAATCTGTGCTAGTGAAAGTAGTAGAAAAATGCTTCTTGAACCTCTCTAACCTCTTATGCTCCTCCTCCGATGCCACTAGCCTGACCTCAGTCAGAACTGCAAGCAAAGGCTGTAGTAACACCCGAAGCCCGATCAACATGAGCGCGATGCTCTAGAGTACGAGCGGCGGGAGTCTGAGATCCTCCCCTGTCGGAAGAAGTAACCGGTGCCATTGGAATCAATCCTGCCTGAGCCAAGGTACCAAACATGCTCAGGAAATGTGCCAAAGTTTCCTGAAGTCAAGGGGTAGCAGTAAGCGCCTCAGATGACTGCTCCCCGATCGGAGGTACTGGTGGCTCCTTAACTACTACTCTTACAGGTGCTCTAACTGTAGCACGTGCACTACCACAACTTCTACCTCTGCCCCGGCCCCTGGAAACATCTGCCTTAGGGAAGTGTAATTTGTATTTGAAGCTCGTGTCCTCACAATCTTTGAGAGAGTAGAAAAACAAAAGCTCCAAACAGTTTTGTAGCCTCTCAAAGATAAGTACAGAAGTCTCCATATTGATTGGGAAGACTCTACTAAACTTGTTCGTGAGTCATAGAACCTATGAACCTAGTGCTATGATACCACCTTGTCATGACCCAAATCCTTCCGCAAGAGTCGTGATAGTACCTAGTCTCCAAACTAGGTAAGCCAATCACTTAACATTATTTAAAACAATCAAAGCATAATATAATAAGATAGAATTTATAAGTGAAGAAATAGGAATAATGCAATCCAAAGCGGAAATACTCAACATAACTCCCTATATCTAGGTAATACAGAATCATGAGCTCTAATTGAATACATGAGAATATCTCAAAAAATACAGTATTGTTCGAAATATATAAATAGTAGAAAATAAATACGAGGGTGACTCTGAGGCCTGTGGTCGAATCATGCAGAGATACCTTGAAGTCTCCGGTTTCCAAATGCCTCACTTCCGATCATCCCGATAAGAATGAGTACACCACAATCGGCACCCAGTAAGTATTAAGACTAACCTCGGTGGAGTAGTGACGAGGTTCAAGTCGTATGATACTCACTAGACAAATAACTTGTGTAATAAATATATCACAGAAACTAACAACAGGTATATAACTGAAAATTGTAACACCAATCAAAACATGTAATAACAACTCAGTGTAGTAAAACCCATCTTGATCACGAAACATTGAATAGAGGTGAGGCATGTGATAACACGCCAAATACGACCATTAACTCATGTAAGTGCAAAATGGAAACTTCTATAAACAATTATTTTAATAGAATATCAAACCCGTCTCAACACAAACACAACAACAAGAAGGACACACCGAAATATCACATCATCAACAATGCTACCCTTATTACGTAGCATGTGCACATGTCCGTATGTAACCACCTTTATTACGCCACGTGGGAAGCCCTAGATAACGAAACCCTTATTTCATCTCACACGCACAATAATAGACATAATCGCACGACAAAAACCTCGTGTTGAAACCCCCAATCAATCCGCTCAACATGTCTACAAGTTCCACAATACCATAAAACAAAGATATTAAGTGCAATAATATCAAAAATAATGATGTCAAAGTTCGACCAAGATATAAGCTCACAACTCCCAACAATAGTGCACAAGGACATAAAAATAGTGCATAAAACGGAGGGGTGTTCAACAAAATAAAGCATGACTAAGGCGAAGTCAATGTAGTGATTATGATCAAATATTCATAAGGCGATCTCAACATGTTTCATATAAAGTTCATTATCACATTAAGGCATATTAATAGCCTACGGTCTATTCCGGTCAAAACCACACATAATACTATAACGACCCGACCGGTTATTTTGCATATATAGCCATGTTCCCCCGTTTATTGCTTATTCTATGCTCATTGGTGGTTACATGACTTTTCGAGGTGGTTGGTTCGGTTCCAGGGATGTTTCAGAATGAATTGGAATACTTAGTCCCAAGGTTGGAAGCTTAAGTTGAAAGAGTTGACCGGATGTTGACTTATGTGAAAACGACTCCAGGATGGAGTTTTTATGGTTCTGATAGCTTCTTATGGTAATTTTTGTCTTAGGAGTATGTCCGGATATTACTTTGGAGGTCCGTAGGTCGTTATAACATTAATTGGCGAAAGTTGGAAAATTCAAGGTTTGGAAGATTGAGAGGTTTGACCAAGAGTTGACTTTGTTGATAATGGGATAGGATTTTGGTTCCGGGAGTTGGAGTAGGTTAATTGTGTGATTTAATACCTGTATACAAAATTTGAGGTCAATGGGAGACAGTTTGATATGATTCAACATTAATTTTAGAAGTAGGAAATTTATTAGTTTCATCATGCTTGAATTAGAGTGCGATTCGTGATTTTTCTGTTGTTTGATGTGCTTTGAGGCTTCAACTAAGTTCATATCATGTTTTAGGACATATTGGTATGTCTAGATGGGGTCCCGGGGGCCTCGGGTGTTATTAGTGGCAGGAGGTTTTGTTCTTTGGGTTTGGGAAAAAGGCAACACGTTCGTAAAGGTTTTTTGAGTGTCTGTGCATCACGATTGCGAGGGTGCGGCCACATTCGCGTAGAGGACAGAGGCCGTCTTGGGCACCATGCCATAAGCCTTCACTTTTGCGGATGTGAGGACGCGTTCGAGTAGGCTTAACAATGTGGAGCATCGCGTTCTTGGCCTAGGTGTCGTGTTCGTGTAGGAGGTTTTGGCAGCTAGTGTGTTTTGTGCTTAGCGAACGCGAGGAAGCTTCCGCGTTCACGAAGAGGAATACCTGGCGTTGATACCCAATTTTGCCGTCATATTTTTTAAATAGTATATACACTTTCAAAATATCATTTTGCATCATAATTTAATTTATAAGATTTATACAAGTATTTTTATAATTTTCCATAATTTTTAAAGCTTTAAAATTAATTTTCTTGCATTTAAATTACCTGAATATTTATTATCTACCCCTTAAATTATTTTGTGATGTTTTAATTATCCAAAGTTATCATTTGCATCAACATATATGTTTCAGAATATTTTACTTTATTGTATGTAGGTATATTTGTATTTTTAAGCTATTTACATAATTTTTCATAATAGCCTATATTCATGCATAATTACAATTTTGTACCAAAATAGCTTTTTTATATTTTTTAATGCTAAGCAATTATTTCAATAATTTTACTGACAAGTAATATTTTATTACCTATAAATTACTTCTTCTAAATTTTAAGCAAATTTTGCATATTTAATTTATAAACCCAATATAAGGTCTAATTTTCGGACCAAATTACAGGCCCAAATACGCATCCCATTTCTTTGATCCCTCAGCAGCCCAACCAAACGACCCATTATCTCTGACCCGCCCAGTTTCCTATTTAAATCTTGGTCGTTGATCTCAAATGATCAACGCCGCATAATAAATCCCCCATCCTCCTTAAATCCCTATAAGCCAAACCCTAGACCCCATTTATCATTTACGCCGCCTTCAAACACTCCCCTTCATCTCCCAAACCTAAATTCTAGCCAACCATGGAGATCTCTGCTTATCCCTTCCTTATACGCGTCCATACGCGTGTTTACTTACCTTATCTTATTACCATTACTCGTTTTATGGTAACTTTCATTACCATTTCACTTATGGCGAGTCAGATCCAGCTTTGGTTTTGTGATTCAGGATGTTATTGTGGCTCTATGCACTATAGAAGAGAAAATCTCTCTTGTATATGGTATATCCCTGTTGATTCGGCATGATTGGGGCTTGTAAATGATTTTCCCTAAGTTCGACTCCAACTAGGGTTTGGATTCTGATTTTTCTTTTACTAGTCCTAGTACATATTGTATGCGATGTTTTCTTTCCTGCTTTAGGTTTAATTGATTATTTTCTTTGTTTCTTCATCCTAATCTATCACTATATAAACCCCTTCCCTAACCCCTTTTAACGTACCTTAACAATTATTGTTATTACTTTAATTATTCTCTTCTTTCACTCGTTACTTACTTTGTTACACTTGAATATTTTTTGAAACTGTTGAATCCTTGGCCAGATGAAAGCCAAGGCTATAGTACTATTAAACAACCTCCTCCGGTTCAAGCACTGCTCGGCTCCCTTCTCGAGGCTCTTGTGAACTCTGAAGCATCGGGGATTTGGGGTTCCATTGTCTTCCTTCAATTGCTGCTACTGAATCACTACTGATATTCTAAGTTCCTCACTTTTTGCTCGTTTAACTTTGCTACCGGTTAGTATCCTTGACTCTTATAATTTCAACTATCTCCCTTTTTGTTCTGTGTGCCAATATAGTTTGAACTATTTGTAATTAAGCATGAGTCAGTTTTTCTTTCTATTCATGAATCCATGATTACTATGTTGGTGCATGCTTTACTGCAATTATATTGTCTTAGCAATGCTCTGCAGTTCCATGTTATCTAGTAGTTGAATTCAGTAGGCTTCCACATATGTAATATGCTCTCATTATGTGAATGGACTCCGGTCTTCTGAAGGCCTTCTTCTTAAGCCCTCTTAATGCGCGACTGTGTTCAGCATGCTACACCCTTTTCTTTGTTGAATGATTGCTCAATATGGTGTTAGTTTTCTATATCAAACTTGCTATGTTAAAGTTGTCCACCTAGTTGGCATGCTCAAACCCTCTTGTTTGACCAATCTTGTTCCCTTAGATTCTAAAACAATGATGATATGTTTATGTAATCGTGTCCCTATGAGGTATCACTGTTAATAGACTTTAGAATTGTCAATTGATTTCCATGTATGGTTCCTCCATCTAAGCTCGGTAGGAGGTCAAGTTTGGCCCCGCATTGTGCAATTGATGCACTCTCACGTTTGAGGTGTGCTTGGATATGTGTATATTGTTCGTGTGAAAAGAGAGCTTACTAAAGGCCTAGTTGTTACTGAGTTATTTCTCTTTTGGGCCTGATCTGTTTATTAAGCATGTAGTCTTTCAGTATGTAATATTTGCACTTGTATTCATTATTTTGGGCCTGTAATAATTTACAAACAAAACATGGGGAAATTAGTAAAAGGGGATAGGTTACTCTAATTCTCACATGAATGGGTAGAAAACATGTATGTAGGATTTATGTAGCCAATTTGCAATTTGCCTTACATGCTTTTAGTTTTATGTGTAGAAAACATACCTATAGGAGTCTCACGCACACACTTCACTTAACTTGTCAAAACATGTTAAATTCAAGTATTTGCTATACATGTTTCTATGTCTACTACTGTGCACACTTAGACAACACGCCTATAGGATGTAATAGCACATGACTTGCTAATCTAGATATCATGTTTATAGGATCTCAAATACCAAATTGGTCAAATTGCTTCTTTTATTTTAGTATGTTGCCTCGCCTATATAGCATGTCTATAGGAATAAAGTGTTATAAAATCAACTTAATTGTCAATAGTTAGAAATCCTGCCTATAGGATGTTGTTGTGCACATAAGACTATCTATGAGGTCAACGTTGTTAATGCTAGACCCTCAAAGCTGTCTTACTGCCTAATCACGCAACTATTAGGAACCATGCCTATAGGACATTAATGTCTGCCTGAGGTGCACGCCTATAAAATCAGCATTAGTATCCTAGTCACTCGTATTTCTTTATTGCCTCACCAACAATTAGGAATTGTGCCTATAGGACTTGCAATGCTTTAACTGCATGTGCGCTGTTTATATAATACTGGAAATCAGAATCATAGAGAAATCCTGCCAATAGGATTTAACAATTAACATCATGTACTGCCCAAACTAAGAAATATGTGACTGATCGCGTGCTTTTATGATTATGTGTGGAGGCTACCTTGAGCCTTTCATTGCTATTATGTGCAGTCCAACCTGTTTTGAATGTCGCCTAGTTTTTATCATTTTGAGCATCCTAAGTAAGTCTAGAACCACCCAAATAAAGGTCCAAAGCCTCCTGGACCATAGGTATGTGACGGGTAGTGCACACATAGGATACGACCTAGAATTGAATTAGAACGCTTTTAGGTAAAGAACTTCAACATAATAATCGGGTAGCAGGAGATGATAGCTATGCTCGCTGAATAAGATGAGAAACTCCTACTTAAGGGAAGTTGCGAAGTATTATTTATGTTGCACGGGGTAATCCTGTAGGCTAAAAAAACTTAGGACCCCCCCCCTCTCCCCCTTTATATATTTGATATCCACACTTGGTCGTTTAATATAGACCAATATGGTTGTATCCTTGCAATATTTATACCTATTCTCATATGTTTTAATAAAACTTGTCAATTTCTAACCTCTTTGTTTATTTGATCACTTAGAGAAATCCATATAGTTTAAAGTTCAGTCTGGACCCACAGTTGTTGACCTCGGAGAGTGCCTAACACCTTCTCTTCGAGGTAATCTGAGTCCTTACCCAATCTTTGGTGTGGTTGACTAGTCAAATTGAGTTATTCACAAATAGGTGTCCTAACGGACCTTAAAAATCGTTAGGTGGAAACTCTTCTATGTTAATACCTCCTTTAAAAGAGTTGTCACACGTCGAAACCTTCGTTCGTGAGAAAACGGGACTCGACACCTGGGCAGAATGTGTTAAACCCAAATCGAGGATTAAAGTTATTATTTCATATTTTCAGTTATAGAGCTTGGTATTGGGGGATTTTGGAGGGGATTTTCACGTCTTGGATCGAGGTAAGTGTTTATGACTCGGATTTATTATTATTTCATCTTTAATTTTAGCATCTAATTGTGGATTAAAGCGAATAAATAGGACATTTTGTGGAAACTTTTCAAAAATGAAAAATGGAGGTTTGAAGGTCAATTTTGAGGTCGGTATTGGATGATTTTGCTATGGTTGGACTCGTAATCGAATGTGTGTCCGAAATTTTTGAATTTTTTGGGTTTCGGCGTGCAACCCTTGTGTTGACCTTTTGGGATGACTTTGTGATTTTGGTTAAATATATTATCTTTATCGTATAGAATCGATTCCTATAACTTGTATTTCGGAGGGCGATTCACAAAGCAAGGGCTTATTGGAGTAGTGAGTTGCGCGTTCTGAGGTAAGTAACATTTCTAACTTGGAATTTAGGGTATTTATCCCTAGAAACGTGTTATTTGTGTTGTGTTGGGGTGACACACATGCTAGGTGACGTGCGTGTAGGCGTGAACCGTAGTAACCATGATCATGGTGGATTTTTGTATTGCGTTGCTATCAAGTCTTGTTTTATCCATGTAATCCCTACTTGTTAGAGTAATTAAGAAGTGACTCATGCTGGAAATCATGCTAGGCTATGTGCTTATTCGGTTGTGACCTATGAGGTTATTTATACTATTTCTAAGTTATTTGCTTTAACTGAAATTATGTACCCTGTCATGATTCTTCATTTGCATATCATATCTCAGTCTCTGTTATCATTCCTGTTACATTACATGTTATCATTGTTTGGGTTGATTAATACAAGATCTGTTAACCCTGAAGACTTGAGAGATTGAACATTGAGGTAGGCCTAAGAGCCGGGTTGTGAGTGTTATTTTGGATCAGGATGCAAGCCGCAACATACCTTATTGGCTTATTTATTATTGTGGATCTGGTTACATGTTGCAGCAGGACTTATAGGCTTGAATTGAGTTATGATGTGTGTTTTGATGTTGTTTGATGTGATTCGAGGCTTCATCTAAGTTCGTATCATGTTTTAGGATGTTTTGGTATGTTTGGGTGGGGTCTTAGGGACCTCAGGTGTGATTCATATTGAAAACGATTGAGGTTTGGACTTGGAGAAAATCTAGTGGTTTCAATTATGGTGTAACCGCACCTACGAGGTATTGACCGTAGTTGCGGAGCCGCAGAAGAGGCCATGAAGGTGCATATGCAAATTTTGGCTGAGGTTGTAAGGATCTGCATATGCAAGGTACTTTCTGCATCAGCGAGCCCGAAGGTGCGAAGAAGCTGTTGTAGCTGCGGATTTTGGACAGGAGAGTTGTAGCCCTAGAAGTGGAAAAGATCTGAATGTACGGGACTTGGACCACAGAAGCGAGATTGGCTGCAGAAGCAGCAGGTCGGGTCTCTACTGGACTTTGCAAAAGCAAAACCACAGGCGCGGTTGCTGAGTCCACAAATGCAAGATGCCTGGACAGAAGGATTTAAACAAGGGTTTCGAATTTCCTCTCCTTTTTGGATTTGTGGAGCTCGGCTAAGGGCAATTTTTGAGATGGATTTCACTATAATTCAAGAGGTAAGCAACTTTTGATCACTTTTGTCCATAAATATTGAATACCCGTTGATTTTTACACCTGGATTATGAGTGTTTGAGGTTGAATTTGGGGGACGTTTGGTCTATGTATTGGAGAGTAAGATTTGGGGATTTGAGGGTCAATTTGTGGTTGGAATTGGATGATTTTGGTATGGTTGGGCTCATAATTTAATGAGTATTTGCATTTTGTGAAATTTTTGGGGTACAAATCTTAACTTTATAGTATGAAATCGATTCATATAGCTTATATTGATTATATTAAGTTGTTTGTGACTAGATTCGAGTCGTTCAGAAGCCGATTCACATGGAAAGGGTTTGTTGGCGCATTAATACGCACTTCCAAGTAAACACTTCTAAACTTGGAATTGAGGGTATATATCCCTAGAAATCATGTTATTTGGGTTGTGTTGGGGTGACACACATTCTAGGTGACGAGCGTGTGGGCGTGCACTATGGTAATCATGATTCGGTTAATTCTTTTGGACTGTGTTGTTATCAAGTCTTTTTCTATCCGTGAAATCCTTATTTGTTAGAGTAATTGAACTGTAATTCATGTTAGAAAAATATGTTTAGGCTATGTGCTTATTTTGTTGAGGCCTAGTGAGGTTATTTCTGCTGTTTTGGGTTATCTGCTTTAACTATATTTTTGTGCTCAGACATGATCCTTCATTTGCATATCATATCTTTGTCTATGTTATCATTTTCTATTACATCACATATTATTATTGTTTGGGATAAGTAGTACGAGGTTGTGAGCCTTGAGACTTGAGACTTGAGATATTGATAACTGAGTTTGGACTGAGCCTGAGAGCCGAGTTGTAAGTGTTGTTGTGGATCAGATTTCACGTCGCAGCAAGCCTTATAGGCTTTATATTAGTGATTGGGAAGGATCCGCCCCTCCGATGTCTGACATACCAGCAGTGAGCGCAGCCATGGTGATATTTACACGTGCTTTGGTGAGGGGCATTACGCCAGGCACTTGTACGGTGCCGAGTGATTGCCTGTGTAATTGGGATAGACAGATTTAGTACTTCGGGATTGTGAGTATCTGGGAATACCACTGTAATACATTACATTTGGCATGCATATTTGATATGTAGGCATAGAGATGTAACATTTTTTATTCTAGTTGTACTTGACATATTTTATCAGTGTGGGGCTTTAATTGTTGAACTTGAAAGTATGTTTAAATTGTCGTACCCTGAACGACCTGATTATGGAATTTCACTAAGTTATTTTTTTTCATTGTCATTATCTATTTGTGTTGTCATTATATTGGTTCTGACTGTATCATTCTGAGCTCGTCACTACTTTGAGACCAAGGTTAGTCTGTTACTTATTGAGTACATTGGGTTGGTTGTACTCATACTACACTCTGCACTTCGTGTGTAGATACAGGTACATCTGGATGCGGTGATTGCTAGATCATTGCCAGCACTTCCTTGGAGACCTCAAGGTAGCTGTTATGGCGTCCGCAGAGCTTGACTCTCCTTCCTTTTATTTTCTTTGGTATTGTTCTATTATTCATATAGTTGTACTTAGAGTTTATCTTATGTTGAGATGTTGTAGTGCTCATGTACTCAATGACACCAGGTTTTGGGATGGTTGTAGTAGAGTTTCAGTTACTTTTATTATATATTTATGAGATGTTTTTGTTGTTCAGTATATTAAAGCACCATTCAATTGTTTAGCCCGTTATGTGATTGTCAACTTGCCTAGCAACTGTGTTAGGTTCCATCACACCATGTTGGTATTACTTAGGTCTCACAAGTCATGAGGAGTTTTAGTAGAGTCTTGCAGATCGGTATGAAGACGTTTGTACTTATGTTTGAGAGGCTACAAAACCGTTAGGAAACTTCACCTTCTTGTATTCTTGTCGTGCGAATTTGTTAATTCTGGAATCTAAACTTCTATTCTTCTATTTTCTCATAGATGCTGAGGACACGTGCGATCGGACCAGGCGAACGGCCAACAGTACCACTAACTAAGGCCGCAAGGCAGGGGCCATGGTAGAGGCTGAGGTGTGGCTCATACTACAACTAGAGATTATGAGCCACCAGTTGCTCAAGTTGATGAGCAGATACAAGATGTTGTTGAGTCGGTGGGGCCCTCTCAGGCACCAGTTGTGCCCATCGTGATCCCAGGTCTTTAGTAGGACTTAGCCCAGATTTTGATCATGTGCACAACCCTGGATTAGACAGTCTCAGTTCTAGCTGCACCATCCACTTCTCAGGTTGGGGAGGTGTTCATACTCCCGCTTCCCGTACTATAGAGCAGGTAGCTCAAGGACTCCAGAAATTGGGAGTACTAGCAGCCCAGCCGATTGGAGCTTCTCAGGCCTAAGTTGGCCCACCTATAAGTGGTGAGGAGCAGAAGAGACTAGAGCGGTTTGGGAGGCTTAAGGCTCGAGAGTTTAGTGGGCCCGAGTCAGAGGATGCTCGGGATTTTATAAACAGGTGCAAGCAGATCCTTCGCACAACCAGTATTTTGGAGACTAGTGGAGTTTTATTTACTACTTTTCAGTTGACAAGGGTAGCCTACAGATGGTGGTAGGCCTATGAGTTGAGCAAGCCAGGTGGTGCTGCACCACTTGCGTGGAATGAGTTCTCAGTTCTCTTCTTAGAAAAGTTTGTTCCATAGACTCATAGAGAGGAGTTTTGTAGGCAGTTTGAGCAGCTACGCCAGGAGGGTATGTTAGTGACTCGGTATGAGATGAGATTTTTCAGAGTTGGCTCATCACGCGGTATGGTTGGTTCCTACTGAGAGGGAGAGGATTAGGAGATTCGTTGATGGCCTCAGCTATGGACTATGTTTCATCATGACTTAGGAGATTGTGATGGGTGAGAGGTTTGACGAGGTGGTTGATATTTCTAGACGCCTAGAGCTAGTTCGCACATAGGAGCGTGAGGAGAGGGAGGCTAAGAGGCCTCGTTGTGCAAATAGTTTCAGTGGTGCCTCATTTGGAGCGTGGACCTATCACAGTAGGGGTTGTCCTTATAGGCCCGCTCAGATGGTTCGTCCAGTTCATCGTGGTGCATCACCTATTCGTGGTTCATGCAATGTCTCTTTGGGGTGTGTTGGCTCTGTATGTGAATAAGAAGGATGGTTCTTTGCGGATGTGCATTGATTATAGGCAGTTCAACAAACTTACAATTAAGAACAAGTACCCTATACCACATATTGATGACTTATTTGACCAGCTTCAGGGTGATAGGGTGTTCTCTAAGATTTATTTGAGGTGTGGGTATCACCAGTTGAAGATTCAGGATTCTGATATTCTGAGGACGACATTCAAGACCCACTATTGTCACTACGAGTTCCTTGGGATGTCTTTTAGGCTGACCAATGCCCCAACAACATTTATGCTTCTGATGAACAGGGTATTCCATTCATATCTTGGTTCTTCTATTATAGTATTCATTGATGATATACTATTGTACTCATGCGGCCAGGCGGATCATGAGCAACATCTGAGGATTGTACTCTAGACGTTGAGGGAAAAGAAGTTTTATGCTAAATTCTCCCAAGTGTGACTTTTGTCTTGATTATATGGTGTTCTTGGGGCACGTGGTGTCCAGTGATAGGATCAAGGTAGATATGAGGAATATTGAGGCAGTTCAGGGTTGGCCCAGACCGTCTTCAACTACTGAGATTCAGAGTTTTCTTGGCTTGGCCGGATATTATCGCCGTTTTGTGGAGGGTTTCTCGTCCATTGCTTCACCTTTGACTAGATTGACCCAGAAGGGTGCTCCATTCAGGTGGTCTGATGAGTGTGAGGAGAGCTTTCGGAAGCTCAAGATTGCCTTGACCATATCTCCATTTCTAGTTTGACCTTCAGCATCGGGTTCATATACAGTGTCTTGTGATGCTTTTGGATTGGTATTTTGTGTGTCTTGATGCATGAGGGTAGGGTGATTGTTTATGCTTCACGCCAGTTGAGGCCTCATGAGAAGAACTACCTCGTTCATGACTTAGAGTTGGCAGCCATTAATCAGGGATTGAATATTTGGAAGCATTATCTCTATGGCGTGTCTGAGGTATTTACAGATCACCGGAGTCTACAACACTAGTTTAAGCAAAGGGATCTAAATTTGAGGCATCGAACACGGTTAGAGTTGTTAAAAGACTATGATATCACCATTTTGTATCATCCCGAGAAGGACAACGTGGTGGCCGATGCCTTGAGTAGAAAAGCGGTGAGTATGGGTAGCCTTGCATATATTCTAGTTGGTGAGAGACTTCTAGCATGAGATGTTCAGGCTTTGGCCAACCAGTTCATAAGGTTAGACGTTTCTGAGCCTAGTTAGGTTCTAGCTTGCGTTGTTTCTCGGTCTTCTTTGTATGAGCGCATCAGAGAGTGTCAGTATGACGACCCTATTTTCTTGTACTTAAGGGAACGGTACATCACGGTGATGCCAAGGAGGTTTCTACTGGAGATGATGGGGTGTTGCGGATGCAGGGTCAGATTTGTATGCCCAATGTGGATGTGTTGCGTGAGTTGATTCTTGAGAAGGCCCATAGTTTGCAGTATTCCATTCATCCGGGTGTCACAAAAATGTATTAGGACTTGAAGCAACACTATTGGTGGAGGAGAATGAAGAAGGATATAGTAGAGTATGTGGCTCGGTGCTTTAACTGTCAAGAGGTCAAGAAGAGCATCAGAGGCCGGGTGGTTTGCTTAAGAGACTTGAGTGTCCTGAGTGGAAATGGGAGCGTGTTACCATGTATTTCATTGGTGGGCTTCCATGGACTTTGAATAAATTCGATGTTATTTGGGTGATTATGGACCGGTTGACTAAGTTTGTACAGTTCATTCCGGTTGTCACTAACTATTCTTCAGAGCGGCTACTGAGATATGTATTCGAAATATTGTTCGCCTTCACGGTGTGCTGGTGTCTATTATTTTTTATCGGGGCACACCGTTCAAATCATATTTTTGGAGAGCAGTGCAGCGAGAAATGGGCACACGGGTTGAGCTGAGCACAACACTCCAACCCCAGACGAAAGGACAGCCCGAGCGCACTATTCAGATATAGGAGGATATAATGTGTGCTTGTGTTATGGATTTCAGAGCTTCTTTGGATCCCTATGACTCCTTATATGGGAGACGATGTCAATCTCCAGTTGGTTGGTTTGAGCCGGGAGAGTCCAGGTTGTTGGGTACTAATTTGGTTTAGGATGCCTTAGAGAAAGTCAATTTGATTTAGGATCAGCTTCGTACAACATAGTCTAGACAGAAGAGTTACGGCGATCGAAAGGTTCATGAAGTTGCATATATGGTGGGAGAGAAGGTATTTCTCAAAGTATCACCCATGAAGGGTGTGATGAGGTTCGTGAAGAAGGGCAAGTTGAGACTTATGTATATTGGCCCTTTTGAGGTTCTTGAGAGGATTGGAGAGGGGGCCTACAAGCTTGCATTACCACCTAGTCTATCAGGTATTCACCCAGTGTTTCATGTTTCCATGCTTCGTAAGTATTATGGTGATCTATCTCATTTTTTGGACTTCAACATGATTCAGTTAGATGGAGATTTGACTTATGATATGGATCCGATGGCTATTTTAGATCGGCAAGTTCGAAAGTTGAGAACAAAGAAGATAACTTTAGTGAAGAGGCTAGCCAGTTAAGGAGAATACTTGGGAGGCTGAGCGGAAGATGCAGAGAAAATATCCACACCTATTTGAGACTAGATATGATTCTAGACCCGTTCGAGGATGAACATTTATTTATGACGTGGAGAATGTTATGACCCGGCCGATCATTTTGAGTAATGTAGCCCCATTTCCTAGTTTATTTCCTATTCTATGTTTATTGGTGGTTACATGACTTGTCAGGGTGGTTGTTTTGGTTCCGGGAATGTTTCGTAATGAATTGGGACACTTAGTCCCAAGGTTGGAAGCTTAAGTTGAAATAATTGATCGGATGTTGACTTATTTGAAAATGACTTCGGAATGGAGTTTTGCTGGTTTCGATAGCTTCCTATGGTGATTTTGGACTTAGAAGTATGTCCGAATATTGATTTTGAGGTCCATAGGTTGTTTTCGCTTGAATTGGCGAAAGTTGGAATGTTGAAGGTTTGAAGGTGGAGAAGTTTGACCGAGAGTTGACTTTATTGATGTCGGGCTGGGTTTTGGTTTCAGAAGTTGGTGTAGGTCTGTTGTGTCATTTATGACCTATGTGTAAAATTTGAGGTAAATTAGAGTTGGTTAGATAGATTTCGACATTGGTTTTAAATTTGGAAATTCATTAGTTTTGTTAGGCTTGGATTGGGATGTGATTCATATTTTGATGTTGTTTGATGTGATTTGAGGCTTCGACTAAGTTCATGTCATGTTTTAGGATATGTTGGTATGTTTGGTTGGGGTCACGGAGGCCTCAAGTGTGATTTGATTTGAAATTAGATTTAGGTTTGGACTTGGAGAAAATCTGGTGGTTTTAGCTCTGGTGTGACTGCACTTGCGAGGTTTTTGCCATAGGTGCGGAGCCGCAGAAGCGGCCATGAAAGAGTAGATGCGAAGTTTGGCTGGGCTTGGAAGATTCCACAGATGCGAGTCACTTTCCGTATTTGTGAGCCCAAGGTGCGAAGAAGTTGCTGCAGATGCGGATTTTGGACAGGGGAGATAGAGTCACAGAAGCGGAGAAGATCCGTAGGTGCGGGACTTGGACTGCATAAGCAGACTTGCAAAAGCGGACCCACAGAAGCAGGATAGGGCCGTAGAAGTGGCATGTTTGGTCTCTAGTGGACTTCGCAGAAGCAGAGGATTTTCCACAAAAGCAAAACCGTAGGTGCGGTTGCTGAGTCCGCATATGTGAGATACCTGGACAGAAGGATTTAAACAAGGGTTTCGAGTTTTCTCTCATTTTTAGACTTGTGGAGCTCGGCTAGGGGAAATTATTTTAGACGGATTTCACTATAATTCAAGAGGTAAGCATCTTTTGATCACTTTTGTCCATAAATATTGAATACCCATTTATTTTTATAGCTAGATTATGAGTGTTTGAGGCGAAATACGGGGGGATTTTTGGTCTATGTATTGGAGAGTAATATTTGGGGATTACAGGGTCGATTTGTGGTTGGAATTTGATGATCTTGGTATGGTTGGGCTCGTAATTGAATGAAATACTTGTGAATTTTGTCAGGTTCCGAGGCGTGGGCCCGGGGTTGACTTTTTGAATTTGGTTAAAGATCTAAACTTTATTGTAAGGAATCTATTCCTATAGCTTGTATTGATTATATCAGGTTGTTTGTGACTAGATTCGAGTCATTTGGAGGTTGATTCGCGAGGCAAGGGTTTGTTGGAGCATTGAGTTGTGCACTTCGAGGTTAGTAACACGTCTAAACATGGTACTGAGGGAATATATACCTGGAGATCATGTTATTTGGGTTGTGTTGGGGTGACACACATGCTAGGTGACGGGCATGTGGGCGTGCACCATGGTAATCATGATTTAGTTGATTCTTTTGGACTGCGTTTTTATCAAGTCTTGTTCAATCTGTGAAATCTTTACTTGTTAGAGTAATTGAACTGTAATTCATGTTATAAAAACAAGTTTAGGCTATATGCTTATTCTGTTGAAGCCTAGTGAGGTTATTTTTGTTGTTTTGAGTTATCTGCTTTAACTGCAATTATGTGATCAATCATGATCCTTCTTGTATATAATATCTCAGTCTCTATTATCATTTACTATTACATCACATATTATTATTGTTTGGGCTGAGTAGTATGAGGTTGTGAGCCTTGAGACTTGAGAGATAGATGATTGAATTAGGCCTGAGCCAAGTTGTGAGTGTTTTGTGTATCGGGATGCACTCCGCAGAAGGCTTTATAGGATTATTTATTATTGTGGGTCGGGTTGCATGCCGCAGCAAGCCTTATAGGCTTTTATATTAGCGATTGGGAAGGATCCACCCCTCCGGATTCTGACATGCCAATAGTGAGCATAGGCACAGTAACATTTACATATGCTTTGGTGAGGGGCATTAATGCTAGGCACCAGTACAATGCTGAGTGATTGTTTGTGTGATGAGTGGATAATCTAGATAGACAGGTTGAGTACTCTGAGAGTGTGAGTATCTGGGAATACCGTTGTGATACATTAGATTTGACAAGCGCATTTTACATGTAGGAATAGAGATGTAACATTCCTCATGCTATCTGTACTTGACATATCTTATTATTGTGGGGCTTTAATTGTTGAACTTGAAAGAATGTCTAAATTTTTGTACCCTGAACGACCTGATTATGGAATTTCACTAAGTTATTTATTGGCATTGTCATTATCTTATATGTGTTGTCATTATAATTGTTGTGACTGTATCCTTCTGAGCTCGTTACTACTTTCAGCCCAAGGTTAATCCTGTTACTTATTGAGTACATTAGATTAGTTGTACTCATACTACACTTTACACTTCGTGTGCAGATCCAGGTACATTTAGATTTGGTGATTGCTAGATCGTTTTCACCACTTGATCGGAGACCTCAAGATAGCTTCTATGGCGTCTTTAGACCTTGAATCTCATTCCTTTTATATTCTTCAGTACTGTTCTATTATTCTGATAGTTGTACTAGAGTTTGTTTTATTTTGAGATGTTGTGGTGCTCATGTACTCGAGGACACCAGGTTTTGGGATGGTTGTAGTAGAGTTTCAGTTACTTTTATTATATATTTAGGAGATTTTTTCGCTATTGAGTTTATTAAAGCATGTTCTATTCAATTGTTTAGTTGTTATGTGATTGTCGGCTTGCCTAGAAAGTGCGTTAGGTGCCATCACAATAGGTTTGGATTTTGGGTCGTGACAAGTACCCGTATACACACTCGTCACCACATGTACGCGTCACTTTCACATCATATAAATCAACAAATTAGGGCTAGCACCTAAGGGGTATTCCCCCACATAAGGTTAGGCTAGATACTTATCTCATATAATCCAAACCAATACTTTGAAATCCCTTCATGGTCAATCAACCTCTAAACGACTCGAATCTAGCCAATATAACTTAATAATATTAGTAGAAGCTATAGAAAACAACCCCAAACAATAAAGATTTGATCTTAAATAAATCAAAAAGTCAACCTGAGCCCGCATCTCAGAATGATAATTTTTGAGTACTCATTCGAATACGAGTTCAAAGATATGTGTTTCACCCAATTCCGACCTCAAATCGACCCTCAAATCATCAATTTTTTACTTTAGCAAAGTTTTTACTAAAATCCCCATTTTTTTCACCTTAATTCACCAATTAAATGCTAAAATGAAGGTTTCATGAATAATTAATAAATCCGAGTCAAAAATACTTACCCCAATCCAAATTGTGAAAATTCCCTCCAAAATCGCCCAAATTCGAGCTCTATTACTCAAAATATATTAAAATGACTTAAACCCTCGAAAATGGATTACTTATGGCATGTTCAGGTATGTCATTTGCGATCGAGGGACCAATATCGCGATTATGAATCACATCCAAACACTACCTGAGAAATGCTCTACGCGAATGCGAAGCCATGGCCGCAAATGCGATGCACAACACCCCTGAGCCTACGCGAACACGTTACTCCTCTCGCGATCGCGAAGGCTAAACGCATGGCGCCCCAAAAGGCCTTCCCTTATACGCAGACACAGCACTCAACTCATGATCGTGAAAACCACAGTCTCCCTAAGCTCCGCGAATGCAGTAGCCTCTTCGCGTTTTCGAAAAAGGAAACTAGAACTCGGAATCAACAGTCCAAAACATGGTGGAAATGGTTCGAAACTCGTCTGAAACACACGAGGCCTTCAGGACCCAATCCAGTCACACCAACCAATCCCAACACATAAGACGAATATATTCGAGGCCTAAAATCACACCAATAAACATCAAAACTACGAATCACACATCATTCAAGCCTAATGAACTAAATGACTTTCATTTTCCAAAACTCATGCCGGACCATATCAAATCAACTCGAAATGACCTAAAATTTTGCATGGAAGTCTGAAATTAAACAACAAACCTATTACAATTGCCGGAACAAAATTTGAACTCGATATCCACAAAGTCAACTCTTGGTCAAACCTTTCAACCTTCCAAATCTTCAACTTTCCAACTTTCGCTAATTCAAGCCAAAACAACCTAGCAACCTCCAAATCTAAATCCGAACATACACCTAAGTCCAAAATGAACATACAAAGCTATTGGGACTATCAAAACACTATTCTAGAGTCGTTTACCTAAAGTCAAACTCCAGTCAACTCTTACAAATTAAGCCTCCAACCAAGGGACTAAGTGTCCCAAATCAATCCAAAACTCTCCCGAAACCAAACCAACAACCCCGCAAGTCCCATTATGACAAATTCTCATATGTAAAGCATAAAACAGGGGAAACAAGGCTAAAATACTCTAAATGACCAGCCGGATCATTATGTAGGCATCAGAGAATAGATTCATGATTAGGATAGACATATTATAGTTGCTTTTCACGAGAATTATAAACCATATTAACCAACAAATCAAGTAATTAAATCAACTAGAAGAACTCATTAGGAGAGACATTAATCCCATAACCCCAGAATACTCCCATCTCATTGTATTCTTCCTGACTGGTTGCTTGTTTGCTTTACACCTTTGAATTTATTGCTTGTTTAGTAATTTTTACTAGTAAAAATCATAATCATCTTCTTCACAAAAACTTGAGCAATAAACTCATAAGTAGTTTAGATTGGATGAGAGTTAATTCTAAATCCTTATAGGATGATACTTTCTCATCACTTTATTACTTGTCGATCGCGTATACTTGCGTATGTGTTTGGACCCAACAAATTATAGAACTAGGATCAAACAATACAAATCATCTCTACAACAAACCAAACCATACTTGTGATCACCGCATCTGAGGCCATCGCCTCAACTCTACCCCGAAAAGCATAGCAACGAGCTTGACTACCACCAGTCTGACCTTCACTTACCTGGCCCCTCCTGTAGGGCAATCTCTAGTTGCATGTCCTCCCCCTACCTAGTGAGGTAGGGGATGGAACAACTAGTGCGGACACCACTAGCTGAGAAATTTGTGGAGTCGCGCCCCTAACAAGCATCGGATGATTCCTGCTCATGTGGACAAGCTATCTGAACTCATAATAACCTCTAGCTTACTGAGGCTTCTAAATCTGAACCTGCCCCTAATGGCCTGAATACCCATTGGAAGAATCCTAAATAGACGGAGCACGGTATGAACTCACTGGGAGAGCACTGAAAGATGATGGAACTAGTGTTGAAGATGACTGATCCACTGCTCCACGGGCTACATGTTGTGTAGAATGGGTTGTCCTACCATAATTTCCTCTACCAAAATTACCCTTACCTCTAGATGAGACACCACTAAGGCTACTCGAATGACGAATTCTCTTATCTCTCACCATAGCGCATGTTCCCTAGCTACGAATACACCCGATCCTCCAATATATCTCTATGGTCTGGTGGAAAGTAGTCCTAATCTCTTGCTCTCGAGCCAAATTAATCTTGATGCCATAATTCATTTCACGACCCAAAAACACCTAACCGGCACTCAGCACACTAGCCCACCCGAATGAACCAAACTATATGGTGCACCCAAAACAAGTGCATGCAAAGAAATTTAACTGCAGAAGCTATTTGAAAATCATATATATTTTCAAGTTAGATGATGGATTATTTTTCCTATTCAAAATCATAAATGAAGACTTTCATCATAATAATGTGACCAAATCCAATAAATATCTTTTCATAAATGTCATGTACCATCCCGTTACTACAACTCATCACAACTATCTATTGAACCTCTATACCAAGGAATAGAACTAAATACTTGGGAAAACACCCGATAAAAATAAATAACAAAATAACATGATAGCTACTAAGAAATAGGAGTGGTGCCTCGTCATATACCTCCAGAGAGAGCCATCCTATCCCTGTTTGCATGCCACGTATGATACCTTTCATCCCGAAATATGTAAATCAAGAAGAGCCCTAGAGAGGGGCCCCCAAAGGCTGATTACACCACCACTGTACTCAATAACTATCATAGACTCTCTCTAAGTCAAGTTCCCGAGATAAGATTTTACAAAAATCTATGCAATCAATATTTGATATAAGTGATAAATAATTATATAAATCATGCTCTTTATCATTTTAAATGAAAAGATAAGTGAAATGTAAACCATGATATAAACTTTTAGAACATTTATATCAATCCAAGATATAATAAAAATCATATAAAACCATTTCAATTTCATTAAGTCATTGAAATCATTTTCGGTTCCTTAGGCCTAAACATAAGAAAGTCTTTTTTTACCTTGCACCGTTTGTGCTATACCAACACCGACGTAATAAACAATCACTAGGTGATCAACCTAGCAACAATTACTTGACCTTAATTGTTCGGGCGGCTTTCCATAGTGTCGTACGAGTCGACCTAACCTCATTATTATCATTTATCCTCACAATGGCAGACTTTATCCCACACTCATCTTAGTCTTAAAATGTGTCCCTACATCAGCATGTGTAGTTTCATATAAACGAAATCAAAATTATAACCTATCTAGGCGGTCTCCACTAGTAACTCCCAAAATATTTGACATAAAATATATTCATAGCCTAATAGCCTCAAAGGATTTATTGTTATCGTGTCACAGCCCTAAATCCAAACCTAATTGGCACCTAACAGATTCACCAGGCAAGTCGACAATCACATAACAATGAAACATTTGAATAAAACTCTACTACAGCCGTCCCAAAACCTATAGTCAACGAATATAGGAGAACTACTAAGTATCAGCATAATCCAAAGCTTTAGTACAACAGTTTGAGATATGATTTCACGATACAAAAATTTAGACATGCTTTCAAGTTCATAACATAAAAACCAACACTAATAATAACATGTCAGGTATAGCTAGCATGAGGAATGATACATCTCTATGCCTACATGTCAAATGTAAGGCATCATAATGATATTCCAAGGTACTCACACTCTCAGAGTAGTCAATTTGTCTATCCCAATGCTCACTCATCACCCACACAATCACTCTGCAATGTACGGGTGCCTGGCATCAATACCCCTCACCAAAGCACGTGTATATATCATTGTGCCTACTCTCACTGCTGGTGTGTCAGACTTCGGAGGGGCAGATCCTGCCCAAGCGCTAAATTCATCTCTCAAGTCTCAAGGGCTCACAATCTCGTACTACTCAGCCAAACAGTAATAGCATATGATATAACAGTACATGATAACAGAGACTGAGATATTATATGCAAATGAAGGATCATGACTGAGCACATAATTGCAATTAGAGAAAATCTCAAAATAACAAAAAAAAATCTTACTAGGCCTCAGCAGAATAAGCACATAGCCTAAACATGTTTTCTAACATGAATTACAGTTCAATTAAGGATCAATCGAATCATGATTACCATAGAGCACGCCCATATGCCCGTTACCTGGCATGTGTGTCACCCTAACACAAACCATATAACACGTTTTCCATGGTTTTATACCCTCAGTACAAAGTTTAGAAGTGTTACTTACCTCAAATCATGCAAATCCCAACTCCAACGAGCCCTTCCGACACGTATCGACCTCCAAACGACTCGAGTCTAGTCACAAACAACTCAATATAAACAAATAATGTTGTAGGAAACAACTTCAAACAATAAAGTTTCAATCTTTATCAAAATAAAAAAGTCAACCCCGAGCTCGCACTTCGAAACCCGACAAAATTCACATATTCCGGACACTTGTTCCATTTTGAGTCCAACCATACCAAAATCATCCAATTCTGACCTCAATTCGACCTTCATACCTCCATTATCATTTTTGAAACGTTTCCACCAAATCCCCTGTTTCTACACTTTAATTCAATAAATAAAAGAAAAAAACAAAGATGGAATCATGATAAATGAACAAATCGGAGTCAGAAATACTTACCCCGACCCAACATGTGAAAATCCCCTCAAAACATCGCCCGAAACCCAACTCTACAAACAAAATATGAAAATAATACTCTAACCCTCGATTTAGGTTTTAACATTCTGTTGCCCAGTTCTTTCTTCTTCGTGAACGCGGAAATGCCTCGCACTCGCGAAGCATAAAATATACCAGCTGCCAAATCCTCCTTCACGAATGCGATGCCTCACAGTGCCCTGGTGCCCAAGCCGGCCTCATCCTTCTACGCGAACGTGACAGGACCTCGCGATCGTGATGCACAACCCCACTTAACCTTCACGAACGCGTCTCCTTATTCGCGAACGCAAAGAATAAAACCATCTGCCACATAGGATCACTATGGGAATGCGACCCCTGTGTCGCAAACGCGATCAAACCTACACCAGACATCAAAATAGCTGTCCAAACATGAGGAATAATGTCTGAAACTCATCCCAAACACCCCTGGGGCCCTGAGGACTCTGTCAAAACATGACAATAGGTCCTAAAACACGATATGAACTTAGTCGAAGCCTCAAAACATATCAAACAACATCGAAATTATGAATTGCACCCCAATTCAAGCCTAATGAAACTAATAAACTTTCAATTTCTAAAATTAATGCCGAATCATATCAAACCAACTCTGATTGACCTCAAATTTTGCATACAAGTCATAAATGACACAACGGACCTACTCCAACTCCTCGAACCAAATCCTATCCCATTATCAACTAAGCCAACTCTTGCTCAAACCTCTCAACCTTCAAAACCTTCAACTTTCTAACTTTCATCAATTCAAGTCAAAAGGGCCTACGGACCTCCAAATAAATATTCGTACATACTCCTAAGCCCAAAGTCACCATAAGAAGCTATCAGAACCTTTAAAACTCCATTCCGGAGTTGTTTTCACTTAAGTCAACATCCGGTCAACTCTTTCAACTTAAGCTTCCAACCTTAGGACTAGGTGTCCCAATTCACTCTGAAACTTCTTCGGAACCAAACGACCACCCGGCAAGTCACATTGCCATAAATGAACATACAAAAAGCGATAAATGGGGAAATAGGGCACAATAATCAAAACGACCGGCTGGGTCGCTACATTATCCCCCTATTAAACAAACATTCATCCTCGAGCGGGTCTAGAATCATACCTGGAATCTCAAATAGGTGTGGATAGCTACTCTGCATCTCCCGCTCGGTCTCACTAATAGTCTCCTTTACTGGCTAGCCTCTCCGTTAAACTTTCACTGAAGCTATATTCTTAACTTTCGGACTTGTCGATCCAAAATGGCCATCGGCTCCACATCATAAGTCAAATATCCATCCAACTGAATCGTACTGAAATCCAAAACATGAGACGGATCACCACAATACTTCAAGATCATAAAAACATGAAACACAAGGTGAACACCCGATAGACTAGGTGACAATGCAAGCTTTTAGGCCACCTCTCCAATCCTCTCAAGAACCTCAAAGGGCCAATATACTGAGGGCTCAACTTGCCCTTCTTCCTGAACTTCATCACACCCTTCATGGGCGAAACTCTAAGCAATACCTTGTCTTCCACCATATATGCAACATCATGAACCTTCTGATCGGTGTAACTCTTATGTCTAGGTTGTGTTGTGCCAAGCCAATCCTGAATCAACTTGACTTTCTTGAAGGAATCCTGAACCAAATCAGTACCTTACAACCTAGCCTCACCTGGCTCAACCAACCAACTAGAGAACGACATCGCGTCCCTATAAAACCTCATAAGGAGCCATATAAATACTCGATTGGTAGTTCTTGTTGTAGGCAAATTCTGCAAGAGGTAGAAACTGATCCCAAGAACCCCTGAAATCAATAGCACAAGCGTGTAGCATATCCTCCAAGATCTATATGGTACGATCAGACTGTCCATCTGTCTGAGGGGGAATGTTGTACTCAACTCAACCCGTGTGCCCAACTTTTGATGCACTGCTCTCCAAAATTGTGATGTGAACTGCGTGCCTCGATTAGAAATAATGGACATTGGCACACCATGAAGACGAACAATCTTACTGATATAGATCTCAGCCAGCTGCTCTAAAGAATAGGTAGTCTCAATCGGGATGAAATGTGTGGACTTACTTAACTGGTCCACAATTACCCAAACAACATCGAATTTCTTCATTGTCCGTGGGAGCCTAACAAGGAAGTACATGGGAACACGCTCTCATTTCCACTCGGGAATCTCAAGTCTCTGAAGCAAACCGCTCGTCATTTGATGCACGTACTACACCTACTGACAGTTCAAGCACCGAGCCACATACTCCACTATATATTTCTTCATTCTCCTCCACCAATAGTGATGCCTCAAGTCCTGATACATCTTCGCAGTACCCAGATGAATGGAATACCGTAAAATGTGGTCCTCCTCAAGAATCAACTTACACAACTCATCCACATTGGGCACACAAATACCGTCCTACATCTTCAACATTCCATCATATCCAATAGAAACCTCCTTGGCACCAACATGTTGCACCATGTCCATAAGGACAAGCAAATGGGGTCATCATATTAACAGTCTTTGATGTGCTCATACAAAGAAGATCGAGAAACCATGCAAGCTAGAACCTGACTAGGCTCTGAAACATCTAACCTCATGAACTGATTGGCCAAGGCCTGAACATCTGATGCTACCTTTCTGCTCAAGGCATCAGCCACAACATTGGCCTTCCCGGGATGATACAAAATGGTGATATCATAGTCTTTTAATAGCTAAAACCATCTCTGCTGCCTCAAATTAAGATCCTCTTGCTTAAACAAGTACTGTAAACTCTGATGACTTATAAATACCTCACAAGACAAACCGTAGAGATAATGCCTCCAAATCTTCAATGCATGAATAATGGCTGCCAACTCTAAGTCATGAACATGGTATTTCTTCTCATGGGGCTTCAACTGGCGTAAAGCATAAGCAATCACCCTATTCTTCTACATCATGACACACCTAATACCAATTTGTGAAGCATCACAATAAACCGTATATGAACCTGATGCTGAAGGTAAAACTAGAACTGGAGATATGGTCAATACAGTCTTGAGCTTCTGAAAGCTCTCCTCACACTCATCAGACCACCTGAATGGAGCACCCTTCTAGGTCAATCTGGTCAGAGATGCAACGATGGAAAAGGAATCCTCCACAAAGCAGCGATAATATTTGGCCAAAACAAGAGAATTCCGGATCTCAGTAACTGAAGATGATCTGGTCCAACTCTAAACTTCCTCAATCTTGTTTGGATCTACCTTGATCCCCTCACTGAACACCTTGTGCCCCAAGAACGCCACAAAATCAAGCCAAAACTCATTTGGAGAATTTAGCATAAAGCTTCTTCTCCCTCAAGGTCTATAGTACAATTCTCATATATCATGCTCCTCCTAGGTGCATGAGTACACTAGTATATTATCAATGAATATTATGATAAAAGAATCAAGATATGGCTAGAAATCATTGTTTATCAAATGCATAAATGTTGTTGGGGCGTTGGTCAGCCCAAATAACATCAAAAGAAACTCATAGTGACCATAGAGGATCCTGAATGTTATCTTTAGAATATCGGAATCATGAATCTTTAACTAGTGATACCTAGGCCTCAAATCAATCTTTGAAAACACTCTAGCTCCCTAAAGTTGGTCAAATAAGTCATCAATGTGAGGTAGCGGATACTTGTTCTTAATTGTAACTTTGTTCAACTGACTGTAATCAATGCACATCCGCATGTTACCATCCTTCTTCTTCACGAAAAGAACCAGTGCACCCCAAGTCGACACACTAGGCCAAATAAATCCTTTATCAAGAAGCTCCTGGAGTTGTTCTTTCAATTCATTCAACTGTGATGGTGCCATATGATACGGAGGAATAGAGATGAGCTGAGTGCCCGGCACCAAATCAATATCAAAATCAATGTTCTTGTCGGGTGGCATGCCTGTCAGATACGCAGGAAACACATCCGAAAAGTGTTGCGTTACCTGAACGGAATCAATGGTAGGAGTATCAACACCAATATCCCTCACAAAGGCCAAATATTCCAAACATCCTTTCTCAGCTATTTGTTGAGCCTTCAAGTATGAAATCACTATACTGGGAACATAATCCAGAAACCTCTCCACTCAACCCTAGGCAATCCAGGCATCGCTAACGTCACAGTCTTAGTGTGACAATCCAGAATAGCACGATATGGTGACAACCAATCCATGCCTAAAATCACATCAAAATCAAACATACTAAGTTGCAAGTGATCAACTCTCGCCTCTAATCCCCCAATAGTCACCACACTCGACTGATACACACGGTCCACAATACTAGAATCACCCACCGATGTAGATACATGAACATGCATAACTAAAGAATCACAAGGCATATCCAAATAGCGAGAAAAGTACGATAATACATATAAATGAGTGGAATCAGGGTCAAATAATATGGAAGCATCCCTGTGCCACACTGAAACAATATCTATGATCACTACATCTGAAGCACCTACCTCTAGCCTGAAAAAAAAAAGCATAGCATCGAGCCTGACCACCACCTTATTGACCTCCCCCTCTAGGGCAACCTCGAACTGCCTGAGTCCTACCCTGAGCTGGCTGAGCGGATGGTGAAGTAACTTGTGTGGAACTCATAACCTGACCTTTCAACTGAATTGGACCTCCCGTAAATGGGAACAATACCTCCTCACATGCCCCAACTCTCTACACTTGAAGCAACCTCGATCCGACAATGAGGGCGGGGACTGAATCGAACCCCGAGAACCATAATAACCACTAGAAGAACCTGGTACAGATGAAGCCTGAACTGATGGAGCACGGGGTGAACTATAAGCTGGGAGGGAACTGAATGATGAGTGACCCGGACGAGAAATATATAAACCATGACTAGTTAATGCACCATGATGAACCGAACGAGCCATCTGAGAGGGCCTATAAGGATGACATGTGCTGTGATTAGACTTTCCTCCAGATGAGGCACTGTTGAAACCAACTAAACTACGAGGTCTCTTGGCCTCCCTCTCCTTACACTCCTGATTGTGAACCAGCTCTAAGTGTCTAGCAATATCGATCACCTGGTCAAATCTCGCACCCGTCGCAACTTCCTTAGCCATAATGAAACGTAATCCATAGTTGAGACCCTCATAATCTTTTTCCTCTCAGTAACCAATTATACCGTGTGACGAGCCAACTCTACAAACCTCATCTCATACTAAGTCACTGTTATACCCTCCTGGCATAGCTGCTCAAGTTGCCTATGCAACTTCTCTTTGTGAGTCTGTGCAACAAACTTCTCTAAGAAGAGAACTGAGAACTCATGCCTTGTAAGTGGTTCCACATTGGCTGGCCTCCCAAACTCATAGGCCTCCCACCATCTGTACGCTGTCCTTGTCAGTTGAAAAGTAGTAAATGAAACTCCATTGGTCTCCAAAATACTTGTTGTGCAAAGGAGCCGCTGGCATCTGTCTATAAAATCTTGAGCATCCTCTGAATTTGTCCCACTGAATTTGGAGGCTTGAGACTACCAAACTTCTTTAGTCTCTTCTACTCCTCATCACTCATAGGTGGGTCAACCAAGGCCCGAGCAGCTGCAGCTGACTAGGCTGGTAATATCCCTCGTGTATGGAGTTTCTGAGCTACCTGCTCGAGAGTACGAGCAGTACGAGTCTGAGCACCTACCCCAACCTGAGAAATGGCTGGTCTAGACAGAACCAAAACCGCCTGAGCAAGGCTCGTGCATACAGTCAAAATATGGTCCAAAGCCTCCTAAAGGCCTGGGATCACAATGGGCAAAACTGGTGCCTGAGCTGGTTCCACTGGTTCAATAACATCTTGTATTTTCTCCTCAGCTAGAGCAACTGGTGGCTCCACAGGTGCTATTCTAGCTATAGTACGAGTCGTACCTTGGCCTCTATAGCGGTCGCGGCCTCTCGCGCCCCTAGCGGTGGTGCAGGTAGTTGTCCCTAATTCGATTGCATGTGTCCTCACTATCTGTGAGGGAATAGATGAATATAAATTTAGATTTTGAAATTAACAAACGACACGATAAGAATAGAAGAAGGTGAAGTTTCCTAATGGTTTGGTAGCCTCTTGAAGATAAGTACAAACGTCTCTGTACCGATCCACAAGAGTCTACTAAACTTGCTCATGACTCGTGAGACCTAAGTAACCTAGGCTCTAATACCAACTTGTCATGACCCAAAATCCCAACCTGTTATGATGGCACCTAACACATTCACTAGGCAAGCCGACAATCACATAACAGCTAAATATTGGAATAAAACACGTTTTAATAAGCTCAAAATCGGAATATCTCATAAATATATGATAAAATAATCGAAAATCTACTACAATCGTCCCAAAATCGGTGTCAACGAGAACATGAGCACTACTAAGTATCAGCATAACCCAAAACTCTAGTATAACTGTATGAGAAATAGAACAGTAAAAAAGATAATAAAAGGGAAAGAGAGCCAAGGTATCTTAACGTCAAAACAGCTACCTTGAAGTCTCCAAGCAAGTACATCAATGATCTAGCAATCACCGCGTCTAGATGTACTTGGATTTGCACACGAAGTGCAGAGTGTAGTATGAGTACAATCGACCTATTATAGTCAATAAGTAACAGAACTAACCTTGGGATGAAAGAAGTGACGAGCTCAGATAGATACAGTCAGAACCAATATAATGACAACACATGTATGATAATGACAATGACAGTAAATAACTCAAGAAGACTTCCATATTCATCTCGTTCACGGTACAGAAATTTAAACATGCTTTCAAGTTCACAATTTAAAGACCAACACTAATAATAACGTGTCAATTATAACTAGCATGAGGAAGGATAGATCTCTATGCCTACATGTCAAATGTAAGGCATCACAATGATATTCCAAAGTACACACACTCTCAGAGTACTCAATATGCCTATCTCAATTCCCACTCATCACACACACAATCACTTAATATTGTACAGGTGTCTGGCATCAATACCCCTCACCTAAGCACGTGTATATTATCACTCTGCCTGCGCTCACTGTTGGTGTGTCAGAATCGGAGGGGCAGATCCCGCCCAAGCGCTAAGATAAATCCTATAAGGCCTATTGCAGCGTGTATCCCGATTCACAATAATAAATGAGCTAATAATGCATGTTGCGGCGTTCATCCCGATCCACAATAACACTCACAACCTGTCTCTCAGGCCCAACTCAGTCATCAATATCTCAGATCTCAAGGGCTCACAATCTTGTACTACTCAGCTCAAACAGTAATAGCATGTGATGTAACAGTAAATGATAACAAAGACTGAGATATGATATGCAAGAAGGATCACGACTGAGCACATAATTGTAATTAGAGCAGATAACTAAAACCCTCACTAGACCTTAACAAAATAAGCACATAGCCTAAACATGTGTTTCTAACATGAATTACAGTTCAATTACTCTAACAAGTAAATATTTCACGGATAGAACAAGTCTTGATAACAACACAATCTAAAAGAAACAATCGAATCATGATTACCACGAAGCACGCCCACACGCCTGTCACCTAACATGTGTGTCACCACAAGACAAACCATATAACACGTTTTCTTGGTTTTATACCCTCGGTACAAAGTTTATAAGTGTTACTTACCTCAAAACGCACAAATCACAACTCCAACAAGCCCTGCCCACGTGTATTGGCCTCCAAACGACTTGAATCTAGTCACTAAAGAAATCAACAAATAATGTCGTAGGAACAACTTCAAACAATAAATTTTTATTCTTTATCAAAATAAAAAGTCAACCCTAGGCCCTCACCTCAGAACTTGACAAAACACACAAATTCCAGACACCCATTTGATTACGAGTCCAACCATACAAAAATTATCCAATTCCAACCTCAAATCTACCTTAAACCCTCCAATTTTTCATTTTTGAAAAGTTTCCACCAAATCCCCCATTTCTTCACTTTAATTTACTAAATAAACAATAAAGACAAGGATGAATTCATAATGAATGAACAAATTAAAAACACTTAACCCGATCCAAGACGTGAAAATCCCCTCCAAAATCGAGCTCTACAACTCAAAATATGAAAATAATACTCTAACCCTCGATTTGGGTTTTAATATTTTGTTGTCCAGTTCTTTCTCCATCGCAAATGCAGAAAATGCCTCGCGTTTGTGAAGCACAAAATATACCAACTACCAAATCTTGAAATTTGTACGAAATAAATATACCATCTGTTCAAAATATACATAAACCGAATTTCAAAAATCTAAAGCTATCAAGGACAAGTGGCATCGATCACCTGAACACAGGTACATATTCGATGCCAGCTCTCTCCATACATAGCAACATCAGCTCCAAGATCTACACACAAGATGCAGAAGTTTAGTATGAGTACTACTGACCCTATGTACTCAATAAATAACAAACCTAACCTCAAGTTGAAAGCAGTGAAGAGATCGGAAGAAGGTCAGTGTCCATCACCAATAGCCAATAACAATTCATAACAGTATAGTGAAGACAATAAAGGAATATAACTTAAGAGATGTAATTCTCAGCTCGTTCACAGATACGAAAAAGTAGACATGCTTTTCAAATATAACAGTACAAGTCAAAATCTTAGCACTGAAATCAATTAAACATGAGTTTATCAAAAGAATTGTGTTTTTTTCAATTAAAACATTAGATGAGACTTTTCACTTACCAGTTAGCATGAGGAAAATACATCTCTATGCCTGCATACCAAATATACATGTCAAGTTATCTAATGCCATATCTCTGCCTAGCATGATGAAGGTACATCTCTATGCCTACATGTCAAATATATATATGTCAAGTAATCAGTCTCACAGTGAAATCATTAAGTTCACACAATTTAAGCACACTATGTTCCTGGCTCAAATTCCCCACTTGATCACACACAATAAATATATGTCAAATCAATAGTATCATTGTGGATCCATCAAATAATAACTTAGCATTGTACTGATGCCTGCATAACTTCCCATCATCGAGAACGTATATATAACACTATGAATACACCCACTACTGGCATGTCAAACTCCGGAAAGGCGGTTCCTACCCAAGTGCTAATCATAATTACATAGTCCAAACAGTGGGGCCTGGTGCACACGTTGCCTTAAATCAGTACAGCTTAGCCCAATGTGGGGCCTAGCATACGTGTCACCTCAATATCAATATAACCATTGCGGCGTGCTACCCAATCCATATATCCATATCAATACGGCTCTCTGGCCCACATCAACCATAAATCCGCTCAAGTCTCAATATGCAGACATCATCACATAAACACAATCCGACAATCATAGAATATCACAATATGCCTCAATACAGTTCAAACTCGTGTCCTGTACAAGGACACCAATAACATGAGCGACATCATATCAAAAGTGCACAGAGACAGAGATATAACATGCGGACATAACTATCATGATTGTATAGTTTGACTATGGCTAGGAAAAATAGCTCAACATAATAGCCCTATCATGTCTCTAACAATTGAGCAGGTAATCTAGGCATGATTTCTAGCATGAATAATGCCCCATGTAGTCATATAAATACAGAAAACGTGATATCAAAGAAGCATGATAGCAAAACAAGGCATATAATAGCCTAAGAACTTCTGGATCATGAACACATCGGTGCACGCACCCGCACCCATCACCTAGCACTGTGTCACCCCCAAGGCATCTAAATATCATAGTTCCCAAGTATATTTACCCTCAAATCCAAGTTTAGATATGTTACTTACCTTGAACAAGCTAAATCAAATACCGAGCAAGCCAAAAAATATTCTAGAAATGTCATATTGCACGAATCAACCTCTGAATGGCTCGAAACTAGCTAAAAGCAACTCAAAAACATCAAATAATGCCTTAGGAAACAAACCACAGCGATAAAGGTTGAATCTTTAATCAAAAACTCAAAGTCAACCAAAAGGTCAACTCGGAACCGCATCTCGAAACCCGAAAAAAATTAAAAATTCAACCTTTATCGCTGTGGTTTGTTTCNCCCCCCCCTCCCCCATTCCCCCATCAAAACATGAATTAATTCACAAATTAACTACTGTAATCATGTTAAAATACAAAAATTAAGGTTAGAAACTGACCCCCATAGAAAGACCAGAAGAACTCCACAAAAATCACCTCAATCGAAGCTCTAGAACTCAAGATATGCTCAAATTACCAAAAGAATGCAGTCTGATTTTTTTATAAACAGGGATTTCTACTTTTGCGCCCAAAAATCCACACTACGGTTTCCAGCTGTCATTTTCGCTTTTGCGGATCATATTAAAATCTGCGGGATCGGGCATCTGCGAAGCACCAGCTCCAGATTTTTTCTCCGGCACTAAAATGAGTATAACTCCCTCATACGATGTCCAAATTCAATGATTCTTTTTGCTACGACTCCGTAATTAAAATAAGAATCTATTTCTTTAATCAAAACTGAATTTGTAGGTAATTGTCTTAATGTGGTACCACTTATGATTGAAGAGACGACGTCGAAATATAAGAAAACGAGTGCAACACAACACAAACCTATCTGAAACTCACCCGAGCCCCTCGGAACCTCGTCAGAACATACCAACAAGTCCCAAAATATAATATGGATCTTATAACATCAAAGTCAACTCCTGATCAAACCTATAAACTTTTCAAACCTTCAAATTGCCAACTATTGTCAAATAGTTCTGACCTTCTAGATTCATCCAAATGTGAATTCGGGCATACGCCTAAATCCAAAATCACTATCCGGACCTAATGAAACCATCAAAACTCCGATCCGAGATGAAATACACAAAAATCAAGCTTGGCCAACTCTTTCAACTTAAAGCTTCCTATTTTAAATTTATTCTTCCAAATTAATTCTGAACAACTCGAAGATCAAAACCGACGATACACACAAGTTATAATACACCATATGAAGCTACGCATGACCTTAAACCACCTAACTGAGTGCAAACACTCAAAACGACCAGGTGAGTCGTTACAAGTTGACATATAGGTGTTAAGTTAGCTTGAATAAGCGAGTAAGAACTCAATATATTCTTACGAGCAATATTAACCTTGTCAATCAATAAACTAGATAAATGAATTAGTCAATTCAAGTGACGAACACAATAGAATTGTCTGATAACCCATAACCCTAGATCGTTTTAATCTCATTGATAATATAAAAAGTTGCTCTTCTTTTGTTCAGAGTTCACTATTTGTTTTTCTTTATTTTAATTAGTTTAGATTCAAACACTTGCAGACTCAATCCTTGTTTAGACAATTAGGATAGTCTAATTTTTTTAATAGTTGATAACAAGCCATGGGTTCGACATCCGAATTCTAGTCACTTTATTTGTCACGATCCAAAATACCACATTAAATAACATGATGGAACATATTCTCTAAGACTAGGTAATCTTTTCACATAATAACATCGGCTATAATATAACAACATAATATTAAATAAAACTAAGAAAATGCCAAAACATAGCCAATACGGGTACAATAGTCAGAATCCCAAAATCCGGTAATACTGAGTCGTAAGCGCTACAGAGAGTACACAAGAAATCTCAAAATACAATATTTTTGGGATATAATAAGCAGTAGTAAGGATACAATAGAAGGTGATTCTAAGGCCTACGAGCGGAACAACAGGTATACCTTGAAGTCTCCACAACTCTTACTCAACTCTCTAGTGACCAGCACGATCCGAGGTACCTGAATATGCACAAAATGTGCAGAAGCGTAATATGAATACACCACAATCGGTACCTAACAAGTATCGAGACTAAACTCGGTGGAGAAGTGACGAGGTTCAAGTCAAGACACTCACTAGTCAAATAGCTTGTACAGAATATCAATATAAAACTGACAATAAAATGCTTAATAGAATAAATATCAACAAAGAATAGGGCATATAATAACACGATAATTAACCAACAACTCTTAAAACACAAAGTGAAGTCATTTAAGAATAATAAGGTTATGTTCAAAACATCAACCTATTCCAACACATGAGTAACATCAAGAATCACCCTGGAATACCACCTAACATAATCAACAAATTACCCTCCGCATGAGCTTCAGGATGAAATATTCTCCTATACGTAGCTACACGCGCATAAGCCTCATTATCTCGCCATGTGCGCATCACAATGAAGTATTTCTCTTAATTGAAACACGCACATAATCCCCCTTATCTCGCCGCATGTGCATCATTACACACCACCTTTATGTCACTGCATGTGCATCTCATTCACAACACAATAATCAACCTGCACCAACGAGCACATGTGCCACAACATCTCCCGAATAACAATACGAAAGCCACAACAACATAAATCCCACGGCTCAACAATAATATGTACAAGAATCACAACAATAATACAAGGGTGCAGGGAGTGAACAATAATAAAATGTGCTTTATATAACAACTAACTCCAATTCAAGACATATTAATAGCCAAAGGTCTAATCCGGTAAATTACCACACATATGCCCGTGTACAAGTCACCTTATGTACACGTCACTTCACATAGCACAAACAATGCAAATTAGACCAATTCCTAAAGGTTAATTCTCTCACACAAAGTTAGGCAAGATACTTACACCAAATAGCCTCAATAAATACTCTAAAAGTGCTTTTCCTTTCAAATTCACCTCTGCACGACTAAAATCTAGCCAAAAATGACTTAATATATCAAACAATGCAAGAGAAACTAACTTTGACTAATAAAGTTAAGATCTTTACACAATTTCTCATAAATCGATAAAAGTCAACCACGGGCCCGCCTGCTCCAAACCCAAGTCGAAGGGTAGATCTTGACTATACATAACCCCACTACTCCAAATATCTGTTTGGTTTTCAAATCCGAGTCCAATTTGACTCTTAAATCTCAAATTTATATTTTTCAAAACATAATAAAAAATTTCCAAAATTTCTATTAAAATCTCACGGATTAGATGTTAAAATCCATAGATAATCAAGTTATACTATCAAAGATGGATGAAAAATACTTACCCAATTGCTTGGTATGAAAATCCTCTTCTAAAATCGTCTCCCACCGACTCTAGGGCTCTAAAATATGATAAAAAGAGACTAAATCCCACAAACCCACCCTTTTGTTCAATGCAGAAGTCACAAATGCGACCAGGTGTTTGCAAATGCTACACCTTGGAAATGAAATACAAAGATTTCAAAAGCGAAGCCTATCATCCCAAGGAGATGTTGCAATTGCGACATGGGCTTCACAATTGCAATGCCAGCCCTATTTGCAAAAGCGACCAAGTGGTCACAAAAGCGACATGCCCCAGCCCAGTACCACCTTCGCAAATGCGATCAAGGCATCGTTGTTGCGATACCTGACATCCCCTGCCCACTTTGCAATTGTGATCTGATGCTATCAATTGCGATAACCGCAGCACCAGCGCACCAGCAACCAAAAACTCAAATCCAAATGGTTTGAAACACGTCTGAACCCCTCCCGAGCCCCCTGAGCTCCACATCGAACATTCACACAAATCTAACACTACAAAAAAACTGGAATTAGCTACGAACATCGTCGCTAATATTTCGCTAAAATGCTCGTAGCTAGCATAATTTCTTGATAATCCGTTGCTAAATGAGATTAGCGACTGATTTTTCTGTTTAGCTACAGAATTTGTCCGTCGCTAAAACCTAATTTTTTAGTAGTGTAAAAACATCATACAAACTCGCTCATGAACTCAAAACAGCAGGATAACATCTGGTACAACACCAAAACACATAGAATTCACAATGTAACTCAAAAATCGTTAAAATTATAACGAAGCATCTGATTCCTACCAAACCAACTCGGAATGACACCAAAATTTGCACACAAGTTCAAAAATGACAAACATTCCTATTCCAAGTTCTGAAATAAAAATCCAAATCCGATAGCTATAGAGTCAAATCATGGTCAAACTTAGGAAATTTCCAAACCTTTAAATTGTAAACTTTCGGAAAAAAGAGCCAAATCAACCTAGGAACCTCCAAATCCGATTTCGGGCATACGCCTAAGTCCGAAATCACCATACAAACCTATTGATACCATCAAAATACCATTCTGTGATCGTTTTCACAAAAGTAAAACCTCAGTTAACATTTCCAACCTAAGCTTCCAAACTAAGAACTAATTATTCCAAATCAATCCAAAACCTCCCCGGAGCGAAACCAACCATCCCCGCAAATCATAAAACCACAATACACATACGATAAACTTCAAAAGGGGAAACGAGACTCAAATACACAAAACGACCGATCGGGTCGTTACATTATTACTTGACGACCGTGTATACTTGTTTGTGTGTTTGGACGCAACATTCAACTTCCATAGTTATTAATTACTGCACTCTCTCATCATCGAAGTACTGAAAATGAAGTTGTGTGATCGATAACTACTTTTCAATATACTCAATAGGATATAATAAGTTAAATTATTTTATGGTGACTATAGAAGGAGGTGAACCTCTATTTTATACGAAGGTCCTGCCTATTACATTGTAACGACCTGACCGGTTATTTTGAGCTTTAAGGTTTTGTTCAGTGGTTCAAGGTCTTGAGTAACTTCCTATTGTGCATTACAACTTGCATGCATGCTTGGATTTGATTTTCGGATGATTCAGAATGAATTCGGATGATTGATTCTCTCTTTATAAGCTTAAGTGGAAAATATTGACCGAGGTTTGACTTTTGTAAAAACGACCCTATAGAAGTGTTTTGATGGCTTTGATAGGTTCGTATAATGATTTTGGAATAGGGATTATGTCCGGAATCGATTTCGGAGGTCCGTAGGTTGATTTGTGTTGCTTTGCTGAAAGTTGAAAATTTTAAGGCTTAGGACTTTTACAAGTTTGACTGTAGATCGACTTCATAGCTACTATGTTTAGATTTCTATTTTGGGATGTGGAATAAGTCCATGTTTTCATTTGGAATTTTTTTGAAAATTCAGCGTCATTCCAGGTTGATTTGATAGAAATCGGACATGGGATTGTGTTTTTAGAAGTTTTTGTGTTACACGTTGAATTCATGTGTTTTGAGGTTTGATTCATGATTTTGGATGTTATTTTGATGATTTGATCCCGCGAGCGAGTTCGATTTATGTTCTTAGACTTGTGTTGATGTTTGGTTTAGAGCCCCGAGGGCTCGGGTGAGTTTTGTACGCGTTGTGGAGTGTTTGATAGAGTTTAAGTTCTGCTCGTTTTGCACAGATGCCTCATGTCTCGTAATTGCGAGATAGATCATATTTTCTATAACAGGATGTGGTCTGCTAGGTTCGCGTTTGAAAACAAAGTGTTCACATTTGTGATGGGTGGCCTGGGAGAGCTGGTTCGCATTTGCGATCTTCTTGGTCACATTTGCGACGTGTCCATGTTCGCAATTGCAGGCTTTTCATCGTGATTGCGACGATGGAAGGAATGGGAGGGCTTCACTTTTGTGATTTGTTTTTAGCATTTGAGAACCCCAGGTCGCATTTGCAACACCTGCGACTGGACAAAAGCTGAGGGACGGGATTTTTGGTCTCATTTTCATATTTTGAAACCCTAGACTCTTTAGGAGGCGATTTTGAAGAGGGATTTTTATCTACATACTTTGGGTAAGTGATTCTAATCTATTTCTAATCATATTCCATCAATATATCTTAGATTTTAACATCAAAATCATGTGAATCAAAGTGAAAATTTGTGAAACTTTGTCAAGTTTTTGAAAAATAAGAATTTGTGTTTTGAGAGTCGATTTAGACTTGGATTTTAAAAGTAATCACATATATGAATTTGTGGGGTCATGGGTAGTCGGAATCTACCATTGGACCCGGTTTTTGACCGCGCGGGGCAGGGGTTGACTTTTGTTGACTTTTGAGCAATTATGTAAAGATCATAGCTTTAATTATTGAAATTGATTTCTCTTGTATTATTGATGTTATTTAGTTGATTTTGGTTAGATTTGAATCGAGAAGAGGTGAATTGTAAAGCAAAATCTATTTTAGAGTGTTGATTAAGAGTTTTTGAGATAAGTATCTTGCCTAACGTTGTGTCGGGGAACTACCCCGTGGGATTGGTTTGCTTGTACTATTTGAACTACGTAAAAGACGTGTACACGAGATGACGAGTGTGTGTACGTTGTATATATAGAAATTTGACCGACTTAGACTCTTAGATTCTCATTTATATTAAATAAATGATGTTGTCTCATCATGTTATATCCTCCATTACTAGAGTTACCCATACATGTCTTATTTGAAGTTGATTGGTTCATATTCTACCTTTATTTCCAAATATACTCTTATTATCCTTAATTGAATTCATTCTTATCTCTTCCATTATTGACTTATCCTTATTTGAGATCATTGTTACATGTTATCTCTCATATCGTTGAGTTGTACTTATTTGGAATCACTGTTACATGTTATCTCTCTTATCATTGGGTCATTCTTATTTGGAATCATTGTTACATGTTATCTCTCCTATTTTTGAGTTACTCCTAGTTGATATCGTTGTTACACACTATCTCTCTCATTGTTAAGTTATTTTTATTGAAACCATTATTACTTGTCATGTCTTTCATTGTGACCCCTTTCTTCCATTTTTTTGTGTTTTGAAATTCTTGTGTTGATTTACTTGTCGTACTCTCGTGTTATCATTGTTGTTGTTGTACTCAGTTTTGTTGAGACAAGGGATATGTGTGGTTGAAGTATTAGAATTTTTTTGAGGAAATCTTGTGGCATACGTGCACATGTGGTGCGGGTTGTTATATTGTGTTATTATGTTTTGGCACTCGTGATATTGTTGAGCGGATTGTCGGGGTGTTCGCACGTGAGTTGTCCATTCTATTGTTGTTATTGATATTTGCACATGTGTCATGACAAGGCAGGCCATATATATGTGGGTTTGTGCATGTGGCGAGACAAGGCAGGAATATTATTATATGCATGCGGCGAAACAAGGCGGGTATTTATTTTATTGTTGTGCACGTGGCGAGTCAAGGTGTAACGACTCGACCGGTCGTTTTGAGCTCTAGCGCGTCGTTCAGTGGTTTGAGGTCGTGAACGGATCCATTCCAGGTATTATGACCCGTGAGCGTGGTCGGAATTGAATTCCAGGAAGTTTAGAATTGATTTGGAAAGGAAATTCTCATTTCAGAAGCCTTAAGTTGGAAAAATCAACTAAGATTAGAATTTTGAGTAAACAATCTCCGAATTAGGATTTGAAGGTTCCAGCAGGTTCGTAGGATGATTTCTGACTTAGGTGTATGTCCGGATCGGGTTTTGGATAACCCGGGAGCGTTTCGGCGTATATTATGGAAGTTAGCATTTTAGAAGGGTTTCATGAATTTGGGGTTGAAGTGCATATAAACGAGGTTTATGTCTGTTTGGGATTTCGAGTCTTGGAATAGCTCCGTATGGTGATTCTAGAATTGGGAGCGCGATCGGAAGTGAATTTGGATGACCGTAGGTCATTTTGGAGTCATTTGGCTAAAGATAGAAATTTGAAGATTTTTGGGAAATCCGGCCGGAAGTGGAAGTTTTGATATCGAGGTCGGAATGCGATTCTAGAAGTTGGAGCAGGTCCGTAATGTTGAATATGACTGTGCACAAAATTTGAGGTCAATCAGACGTGATTTGACATGTTTCGGCATTGTATGTAGAAATTTGAAATTCTAAGTTCTTAAAGAGTTGGATTTGAGTGCGATTCGTGATTTCGGCGTTGTTTGATGTGATTTGAGGGCTCGAGCAAGTCCGTGTTATGTTTTGGGATAGGTTGGTATGATTGGACGGGGTCCCAAGGGCCACGGGTGGATTCCGGGTGGTTGACGGATCAAGAATTGAAGTTTGAAAAAGTGAAGATTTGTTGTCATCTGGTGTGATCCGCACCTGCGAGGATTTGGCCGCAGGTGCGTCTTGGTTGCCGCAGGTGTGAAATTGGGTCCGAAGCTGAGGGACCGCAGGTGCGGGAGTTTGGTCGCACCTGCGGAATCGCAGGTGCGAAGAGGGATCGCAGGAGTGGAAGTTGCTGGGCTGAGTCAGGGCCGCACCTGCGATGGAATTTTCGCAGCTGCGGAGCCACAGGAGCGGCTATTACACCGCATATGCGAAAATGGCTGGAGGCAGTGGGGTGTTTTAAGAACGGATTTTGGCCATTTCTCTCATTTTGGTGTGGCGATTTTGGGAGCTTCAAGGAGGGGGTTTTCAGCAAGCATCACTAGGTAAGTGAATTCTTCCCATTTCTAAGTTAAACATGTGATCTTGCATGAAATTGAACATGAAATTGGTAGGAAATTTGGGAACATTGAAGAAACCTAGAATATGGAAAATTTGGATTTTTAACCACGAATTGGGCATGGATATTTGAGTGAATTATATATTTGAGTTAGTAAGGCTATGGGTAGAATGTATCTTCGAGAATTTAAGATTTCCGGGCACGTGGGCCCGAGGGAATTTTGGTTATTTCTCCGAGCGGGGTTGGAAAAGTATATAATCTGAATTTGTTGTGAGTATTAGGATGAATTTTCATTGCTTTGTCATATATGTGGTAGTTTCGGAGCGTTATGCGTCCGTTTGGAGTCATCGGAAGGGCTTGGAGGCCGGTTAAGGAATTTCGGAGCAAAGTAAGTCTCCTTTCTAACTTTGAGAGGGGAATCGTCCCCCTAGGTGACTTAATTCACTACATGTTACTATTCTCGGGGGCTACGTACACACGAGATGACGGGAGTCCATGCGTAGCTACTATTATGCCATGTCCGGGTAGCCTAGGACCCACTAGCATGCTTTATGTGTGTACCTGTAACCCTACCTATAATATTGCACTGCTAATATGACAGAAGACGTAATTAAATGTCTAAAAGAAATTTAGAATTCATATTGTTAACCCTCTAGAACGAGAATTGGTTCCGCTGTGGATATATGTGTACCTGGGCTGGGTTTTATCGTGGAGTATCACTGAACTTGACAAATGATTTCAAAACATATGTTTCATGCTTCTTTTCATACGGATTTTACTATTTTCCATGAGAAAGCTATTTTTCTTAATAAAAGTGGATTTAAATGTGTGGAAATATGTCAGCACTCGAGTCGCAGGTATGATTCGTGATCGAGGGGAGCTTTATGTTAATTATATATATGAGTCAGCACACGAGCCGCATGCATGATTCGCGATCATGGGGAGCTTTATATTTAGTATATCGAGTCAGCACATGAGTCGCAGGTATGATTCACGACCGTGGGGAGCTTTATATCGAGTCAGCACACGAGTCGCAGGCATGATTCGCGATCGTGGGGAGCTTTATATTTAGTATATCGAGTCAGCACACGAGTGGCAGGTATGATTCGCGACCATGGGAGCTTTATATAGAGTCAACACACGAGTCGCAGGTATGATTCGCGATCGTGGGGAGCTTTATATTTAGTATATCGAGTCAGCACACGAGTCACAGGTATGATTCGCGATCGTGGGGAGCTTTACGACCATTCAATGTTATATACTACCTTACGACTCCAGCCAGTTGTCTTAGTCCTATTACGTATAACTAATTGTTACTGTTTCATAGATATTGACTTGGCAGCAATTGAGGAAAAGATAGTGGGAACCGTTATTTACTTTGATATTTGAGTAAAAAGGGGAAGGAAATTGTTATTCACTTATCTTCAGAAATAACTCGGATTTTAGTGTCGTATATTCACATTGTTGCTTATCTGCATTCACATGCCTACCGCTTTCATTATATGATGTCATTATTACTGTTGGACCCTAGTAAGTGTCTAAATTGACCTCTCGTCACTACCTCTCTGAGGTTAGGCGCGCAACTTACTGAGTACACGTTATTTTTGTACTCATGCTGCACTTGCTGTGCATTTTATTGCACAGGTACTTTCATAGCAATGTGGAGGATTCGGAGACTGAGGCGAGCTGCACCATCAGGAGGCGATCCGCAGCTGGCAGAGTCACCTTCATACTGTAATTAATCATTTTAAATTTCCTTGTCCAGTTGTATTTCAGACATGCTTGAAGTGATTGTATAACTTCTTAGAAATTGCTCATGTACTTGTGACACCGGGTTCTGGGGACGTGTTGGGATTTATTTCATTAAACTGAATTGATGTGCTGTCGTATTTAAGTTTACTAAAATTATTTATTTGATTATTAAATGCAAGAAAAGGTAACGATTTCGAAAATGTTAAAACTGGAAAGTTATTTCAATTATTTAATGTTTTGGCTTGCCTGACCTTGTGTCCGGCGCCATCACGACCTTAGGGATTTTGGGTCGTGACACAAGGGGGCTATGTCAGGGGATGATTTATGATGGCTTGTGATGGCCTGGGGGAATTGATATTGATGATATTTGTGTAGTGGTGTGCATACCTTGTGTGAGTTATGCATTTTACATTTTGTTGTGTTGTTTCCTATGTGTCATTCGTTGTCTCTGCTCTTACTTATTGACTGGCGTTGTGGTAGAACACTTGCACAAGCATACACGTAATTAATCACTTATATAGTTTTAAGAAGATAAATCCTTATGTTTATTGATCATTTACATGTATTCTCGTTTACTTGCCTTCTATGTGAGAGTTGTACTATTGGCACGTGAGTTGTCCGTGCGGTTATGAGTTATTGTTATTGTTGGCACGTGAGTTGTCCGTGCGGATATGACAGATTGTCACTCCCTTAGCACGTGAGTTGTCCGTGGATATATGAAATATTAATGGTATTGGCACGTGAGTTGTCCGTGCAGATATGAGATATTAATGGTATTAACACGTGAGTTGTCCGTGCAGATATGAGATATTAATGGTATTGTCACATGAATTGTCCTTGTGATTGTGATTTGTACCAAGTGATTAAGGTTCGTGAATTAGGACCCGTGATTTGTGATTATGAGGTGTGGTACCTCGGGGAAATTCTTGAATAAATCTTGTGTGAAAGCGGTTGTTCTTATTGAGTTGTTACTTGGTTTCACCGGACTTAAATTGTATTCAGCTTACTCTATGGTGTTATTATCTGTTGTACCTTGTTGCTAATTGTTGCTTCTAGTTTTCTATCGCATATATTGTTTTGTTATTTCTACCATGATTAGCTTTATATCGATATTGTTCCATGTTAGTTTCACGTTCATACTTGTACATGTTATTAAGACTAGTAGGTGTCTTGACTATCCCTCATCATTACTCCACCAAGGTTAGTTTTGGTATTTACTGGGTACCGCCGTGGTGTACTCATGCTACGCCTTCTGCATATTTTTGTGCCAATCCAGGTACTTTGGAGTTTGTTGATCATTAGCTAGCTGATCAGGCATTGCTGCGGAGACTCAAGGTATACTTGTCATCGCGCTCGCAGGCCTCAGAGTCACCTTCTGAAGTTATTTTGTACAGTTTATTTCTATTCCGGAACAGTTGTACTTAGAAATTTACTAGTGAATAGAGCTTATGACTTGTACTACCGGTTTTGGGATGTTGTATATCATGTTGGGATTTTGGCCTTATATAGAAATATATGGTTCGTGTTTAATAGTTGTTTTGGTAAAATACTATCATTAATTCAGTAAGTGTTAGACTTACCTAGTCTTAGAGACTAGGTTCCATCACGACATCCTACAGAGAGAAATCGGGGCCGTGACATATGCATATGCCAATAGTCAAATGGGTCTCACCTATACTTACAGATGCAAAAATTAGTAGTCAAATCTTAAATTCCTAAAAGCTGCTGCAAGGTGTTGTCATTTCCAAGCCAAAATAAATAGAGTCAGGAACCAAAGTGTGGTTCTTTTAAATTGAAGAGACCATAATAGGTGGGGAAAAAAAAGACTGAGCACCATAATATGTATGGCGCAATTATTCATCGCGCTATACCTTAACGGCATGTTTGTCTGTTAAGGTATAACGCGATGAGTAACCGTGCCATTCTTAATTATTGGACCCACCAATAATTATTTTGGACTTAACTGATACACCAATAATTCAACTGGATATAGCGCGCATATTTAAGGTGCTATACCTCAAATAGTTATACCCCCGAATGGTTTTTTCCTTATTTAAAGAGTTTTAGGATTTTGTAAAAATCCATTCAGGATCCTTCAAGTCTTCCGAAATATTTGTTCGTTAAGTTATTTTGCATTTTGTCATAATGTCTGAAGAGCGAAGAATTAGGGTTTCGTTATATTGGGGGGTGAGGTTGTGGTGGTGAATAACTCAGTAAGCTATAGTTGTTCTCCACAATGTCATGTTAAGTTTCCACTTACAATGGAGTACGATACACAGGTATCATTGTTATGTAAAAAATGAGTATGAGAAAATATTCGGTGAATATTAAAGTAACCGGAAGATATTCGAATTTTATCACTTTGCAAGGGGTTTCTTGTTATGCTGAGTATAACATTGAAGATGATGAAACACAGAGAGATTTTTTGAGGACTCCGGATGAAAACCAGAAATTTCTTGTGATAAAAATGTTGGAAATGCATGTCAAGGCTGAAGACGTTCGCAATAATGAGGTTCCGCAAAGTAGGGATATCCCTCAATCATCGGGTGGTTATTTTGGAGCAGTTTTAGCCGATCAGGTTCCAAGTAAAAGAGTTTGGCCTGATCTAAACTTATCTCCCCGGGCAAATAAGGAGTTGAGGAAATAATTTCTCTCCTAGTTTACATAATCAACAAGTCGAGTGGTAAACCTCAATTTTCCTTTGTGTTACGATGTTTATTTTTATGTATTGAATTTGTATTAACACTCATATATTCCACAGGGGGTACCAGCCAGATGTGAATTTTACAAGTTATGAATCAACGGCAGGTTGGAATATGCCTAGTTTTGGTATGTTGGATCAGGGTGGTCCATCCGGGAGTCACCATCAATAGGATAATGTGCATCATCGAATATCAATACATTATGATTTGTAAGTGAAGTGATCAAGTTTATATGTAAATTTTGGATCAACTTGAGAAACTCATTATGTTTATTGGTTGTTCAGTGAAAACGAGCAACTTGAAGGTCCTGTCTTTACTCAATTGTCCGAAGATGACATATTTAATCGGGATATGGTCGATGCGCAGAGTCAGGAAGAGAATAGTGACTATGAGAACAATGTTGATGAGTCTGGAGATGACACACCCTTCCCTGATGAGGGTGATGATGATGAGGGCGAGAATCCTGAACCTGGTTTGACGAGGGAGCATGTTCCACCTCCCGTTAGACCAAGAGTATATGACTCTCACGTGTCGTTTCATTCAAGGGAGATTCCCTACCTTGATCATCTTCCAAGTATGCCGGATGTGGATGCCCTCACAAGGGATCTTGACGATATTCGGACAGCAAAGTGGGATGAATCTAGAGTAACGATGCTGTCAAAGGGCATGCTTTTTGCTGATAAAGCGCACCTAAGCAGGGCGATGCGGATATACAACATAAAAGAGTGTCGTGAGATTATGGTTCATGAGTCATCACCGGATGTATACAAGGTTATTTGTCGAAGATGGTTTCAAGGTTGTAACTGGATGTTACGTGCAAGGAAGAAGAAAACAAATTTGTGGGTTGTGTACATTGGCACCCACAATTGTGAAATGGACACATTCACTGGAATCATTTTAATTTGAATGTGACTTGATTTCTCATGTGTTGATTCCACACATTGAAGAGTCCATAAGGTACAAGATCAAAGAGTGTATAACACCTGTCCACCAGGTATATGGGTGTACCATTACCAAAAGAAAGGCATTTCTCGGGCGCAAACGTGCGTTTGAAATTGTTTATGGTAATTGGGATAAGTCCTTTGCATCTCTACCCAGGTACATGGATGCATTGAAACACTTTAACCCCGGAACCGTTGTTGAATGGAAGCTTGAGCGGAGTCTGAAAATACCAGAACACATATCATTTAAGCCAGCCATTGATCGCTTTGTGCATTGTCGGTCGGTAATATCCATAGACGGCACTCATGTCTATGAAAAGTATGATATTAAGTTGTTTATCATCGTTGCAGTAGATTCTAATGAAAGATCCTTAGTATCCCTTGAGGATGAGCCATAACTCAGTCAGCACCCACTATGCATATATCATGTCGGACGATCATCAGCAACCGTCGATGGCTCTGTGGGACCAGGAAAATACTAATCCCACTTTGTCGCGTAATGGTCGTGCCCGCAATCAACAATGAAGATGACAGGGTCACCTCCGAAGTCACTGGCGTTAGCTGAAGGCTGAATGACGACATATCATGAGAAGAATCATCGAGCTCAGGGTTGTCACCCGGCTGATCAACTCCAAAATCCTCAACAGTTGCCTCAACGCCCCCTTGTCGGGGACCATATCCTCGCCGACCCCCCACGACCTCGTGGGACACCCCTTCCTCTCTGGGTATGCCTGCCACATCGACCACGTTCGTGCTTCACTGCTGGCCCATGATGGTACTGCTCTGGCAGCACATAATCAGCCTCGTATCCTAAGCGCTCATCATCTCGGTCTCGCCTCGATGTCCGGGAAGTCAGATCTGTAACCTGCCGGCCATACTCGTGAAAAGTTATCGCTCCCTCGTCGGTATGTTGTTGCTTCTGCAGTCCCAACTGGTAGAACATATGTATTCCAATAGCCTGCATAACATGTAAAATATTAATTACGGAATGATAGGTTAATGTTATAAGTAAGTATAACAAATAACATACCAATGCCTCATACCTCCCGGCGTATGGAATGTACTAAGCACCAACGCGATGAACGGGATTCCCGACGAAAAGTTGGGTAACGCTGTGATACCAGCTCATATACTCATGATCACCATCCTTACACTCAGGTGGAGGGGGTAGTGGAATTAGGTCATACCGACGGTCCCAAATCTCAAACCTTGCCTCGAGCCAGGCCACGTATGTTTGGTCAACCCTAGAAAGATCATCCCGCTAGTAATGTGTCCTAAGACAAGAGGTCGGAGTAGGTACAAGTTGCGGTCGACTAAACTGGGTAAGGACTCACTCGGTGGCATGATGCTCGACAATATCAAGACACATCAATGGGACGGAAGAGCTCCACATAACTCAGCCTCTCGAGCAATAATCGGCCAAACCAGTTATTAGTCTGTCGTTGTGTGGCCTCCATATGAACTATTAAGTAAAAATAGGAATAGTGAGTAAACGCAACACATATAAAGCTAGGCCAAGTAAACTTAAGTATACATGTATATGCGCACCTTCAAGCAAATCCAACAAATCCCGGTAATAAGGGAGATGATGTCGAGCCTCGACCTCGCGTCCGTGGCCTCGCCTATTAACACTCCTCCTAGCTAAAGGGAGAAACACTAGAGGTGGTGCATCCGGAGCGATGGGTGGTAGAGGTGAATGGAACTGTAGGAACCACTCCCAGGCCCAAACCTAATATACATTGTGGACGTAAAATTTAAGGTATATTTTTACTATGTCTGTTATAATCATGAGAAGAATTGACTATGTTTTCACTTGCAGAACCAAACATAAGCAGCATCAACAATCTCGTGTACCGGTCGATAAAAAGATCTGGTGTATCATCTGTAATGTCCACATCCATCACCTCCAGATGCTACTGGACGGGCATCAACTGTAAACGATTGACCCCACTGAATGCAGACTCCTCTGTTGGCTGGAAACTAGTGATCCGCTACAACATCTGCAGGTAATGCAATCCCGTATATTCTCTAACAACATGCGGTAAAGCTACAGGTAATCCATCAACCGGCAGCCCTAAAAGAACCTCCATGACCTCAAACGTGATGGTAGCCTCGCCGATGTGTAAATGAAACATGTGTGTCTCTGGTCTCCACCGCTCTACCATAGCCGTGATCAACGCCCAGTCGAACTGCAACCGGCCGATCTCTATGATCTTATAGAAAATCATATCCTGAAGGCGTCTAACTATACGGGGATGGAGTGGGTGGGCCCTAATAAACTCTCACATATCGTCTATCCGTCTAGCACATAATGTCAGGGACAAACACTGCCCCTCCGATATGTATGAAGACCTATGCACGACCTGTAGCAATAGCTCTAGTGATGCAGGTTTGGGATGCGCAGGCGAAACCTCCATGATGACTACTATAAATTGAACAATATTAATTAAATTATTATTCTTTTTAATTGCTTAACATCTTTAGATATATTGTAATATATTTAATATTAAAATATATCCTATATTCTTACTACATTTTTAATTAGGTTGATGCATTTTCTATATTATAATTTTATATTTTATATGTTGGTTTATCATTTTATATGTTAGTTTATTATTTTATATGTTACTTTATTATTTTATATGTTACTTTACTATTTTATATGTTTGTCTATTATTTAATATGTTAGTTTCTTATTTTATCGGTTTGATTCTTATTTTATATGTTAGTTTTTTATTTTATATGTTTATTTCTTATTTTTATATGTTAGTTTATTATTTTATATGTTTATTTGTTACTCACCTATTTTTACTATAATAAAATAAAAAATTAATTATCATAACTATACAAGATTTAATTGTTAAATATTTATATAACAATACTTCGTTTGACAAATATTGTTGTTTTCTAATGTTATTTTCTTACGTTTGTTGACTAGAATCCGAGAGAGTTTGTGTTTGAACTATCAGTTTTTTTTAGATATTTTTAGGTTTAACAGATAATTAAATGATTAATTTTAATAACTATAAAGATACTAAGCTAAAGGGCACTATATTTACTATGCTAAAAGGGCACTACATTACAAATATGATCACTAGATTAAAATTACAAGCAAAACATAACACTGCAGGGAACTAAAGAACATTAAAATCACATATTCATATATGTACAACAATAACATCTAAATAAGATTAATTATTTCTAAAATAACAATTTATCTATTTTACTAATCTTTTAGCAAATAAAATATTTAATCCGAATAAAAATAACAAAATAATTTAATCACAAAACAATCACTTAAAAATTAACCAATTAACATTTTTTATAACAACTAATAAAAATTTCTCTATTTTACTAATTTTTTTAGCACACTAATAATATAATCCGAATAAAAAATAACATATGAAGTAAATTGCAAAACAATCACGAAATAACATAGAACATAGTAAAAAATAACTAATAGGTATTTTTATACATGAGTTTTAAAAAACAAGTCGGAATACCTTGATTTTAATTTTTTTGGAAAGTTGAAGATTTTGCGATTTGGAGTTGAAACGAGCACCACTACGAGATAATGCCTTAGATACGATGTGGGACCGAGAATCTACACTTTTTGTGGGACCGATGGGCTCCAACCGAGTTTTTTTGGTTAAAAATGGGGGGAGGGAAGGGGAGGGACCGCTGGATTTCGTTTTTTTTTAATGGGGTAAGGCTGTTGTTCGCGTCTGGTGGGAAGGAGAAAGGTCGCTTACTTATATAGGTATAGCGCACATATATACCACGCTATACTATAGCGCCCACTAAACCTTCCCATCCATTTTATGTTCAAATAAAGCGCGGTTATTCATCGCGCTATAACTTAACGGACAAACGTGTCGTTAAGGTATAGCGCGGTGAATAATCACGCTATACATATTATGGTACCCTTCACTACGCTATACATATTATGGTGCTCAATTTTTTTTTCCACATATTATAATTGCTTGAGTCTAAAAGAATCACATTTTAATTTCTAAAGTACACATGTTTTGTAGAGAATGAACTCGGTTGCAGCTTTGGACATTGTTAAAAATTTAGAATGTTTCTCACAAGATATTAACCATTTTATGCTTATATAATTCTTCTCTAATTGATCGTATCATTTTTATTTTTTTTACAAAGTGATCGATCTATTTGATAAGGACGGACAATAGGCACAAGGGAACATAATGATAGCATTGGTCAGTGGAGGGGATTGACATTTGCTCAAACGAGTACATGATGACTAGTAATCGTTTTTATGAAGTCAACTCTATCAACGTCTTCTCCAAATATTAATAAAATTTCAGCCCACTCAAGAAAATGGCAATACAATGAAACTAAGTTTTCAAACGTATTAAAAGCATTGCAATCTCTTTTCCTGAGATAGTGGTATGTAGACATTAGGAATTGAACTATTTCACTTTTTCCCGATCCTTATACACTTCACTGAATAAGATTTTCAATATTTGTTTGAAGTGAAAGCAAAAAGGAACATGTTTAACCTACATTAGAAATTAAGATTTTTGTTGAAGTTAAATATACAATTTTTTCAGGAAAATAAAGTGAATGACAAGAGAAAAAAAGTACAAGAAAACTTTTGTATTATTTTATGACCGACAATCACACTTCTTTCTGGCCCTCTTTACAACAATTAAAATATACTTAAAATGGGACATAGAGAGCCAAAAGAGGATAGAATTAGTTGGTGTCCAAATAAACTTAGGTACCAAAGGGTGTCTTTATGTCTCACTATTACCAAAAGGCTTTGGTTCAAAAGTTGAGCATTTTGCTACCAAAAAAAAAAAAAAAAATGATAGCAAGTGCAGTGAACTTTTTGGAAAGGAGATTTCCTACTTCTCCGCATTTGTGGCTTGTTTCCACAGTAGTCCATCTGTAACCAGCTATACAACTAGCCCCTAAAGGTGAGTACAAATACAACAAGAATAACAAACTCAACTTATCTAATACGTGGGGTTTGGAAGGATAGTGTTACACAGCATTACCCGTATCCTATAAAGCGGTTGTTTTTTATAGACCATAAGCTAAAAAAACGATAAAAATAAAGCAACAAATAATAACAGCAGTAATATAATTAGTAATGACATAACAAAGTAATAAAGAACTAAGAATACAAGAATAGTACTAGTACTACTGGTAAACTCACAACTACCTGTCAATCCATTACCTTAATTTTCGATCTCCACACCTTCATATCGCTAGTCATGTCCTCGATTAGGTGAAGCAATGACATGTCCTGCCTAATAATCACCTCTCCCCATTACTTCTTTGGCCTACCCCTTCCCTTCTTCAAGCCCGCCATGGTCAACCTCTCACACCTCTTGATTGGGACATCTATGTCTCTCCTCTTCACATGCCCAAACCTTCACAGTCTCGATTCCCGCAACTTGTCTTCCACAGATGCCACTATCACCTTGTCCCTAATAACTTCATTCATAATCTTGTCTTTCTTGGTATGCCCACATATCCATCTCAACATCCTCATTTCAACTGCTTTCATTTTCTGGACATGAGACTTTTTGACGGGCCAACACTCAACTCCACACAATATAGCCGGTCTAACCACCACCCTGTAGAATTTGCCCTTAAGTCTAGGCGGCACATTCTTATCGCATAGAACCCCGAAACTAACCTCCATCTCATCTATCCTTCTCCAATGCGGTGAGTATTATCCTCGTGTATCTCTCCATTACCTTGGATTATAGATCCAAGATACTTGAAACTATCTCTCTTGAAAATGACGTGAGTATTAGCCCCTAAAGGTGAGTGAGTTTGTAATTATTGAGTTTTGTTTAATGAAAGATTGTGAAATAGTGTGACACAAGTGTCCCTTTATTTATCACCAATAGAGCCATGAATACCCCATTAGACTTTATCTCCCTTTGAGCTTTTGACTATATACTTACTGTACTGCAAATATATATAATATGACAGTACCTAATTTAAGTCTATAGAGAAAAAGAGATCATGAGTGAGTGATTATTTGAAGTGTATAGTGCAGTCCAGCCAACTCCACAGGAAGATAGATGAATTAAAAACAACTGAGAGGCACATATTTGAAATAAAGAAAGGTGCACATGAATAACGTGGTTCGACAATTGTTCGTAATAAAAAGGAAAAACAAATCCTTCTAGCTGTGTTCCGTGTTCACCTTGATTTTGATATACACACTTCTTCCTGTATTTACTTTTTAAAATTTTGATATGCTTTTGCGAAAATCCGGGTTTTACTACTGCTTGTCAACTTAGGTTTTTCCACGATATACACCACATAATCTTAGTCCTTTTTAAAAATTAAAAAAAGCGGCCAAGGGTTGTGAGTAAGAGTCCAATTTATGTAAGAAAATTATCAAATAGAGTAATATAAAAGGCGTCGTCAAATAAAACTCTGTGGGGCTGAATCTTGCTGGAGGATTGAGAGTTTGTTCACCATTAGGGTTAGCTGCAATCTTTTTTTCTTTATTTTGATAATGGTGATACCATCCTATACATAATACTTCTCACCAACACAAATACCAAACAACTCTATAGTCTATAATAAAACATCTACCTTATCGTACACGTAAGGTGAGATCCTCACCAGGACATTTTCTTCCCTACCCTTTTAACATGTCCTGTCCACAAAGGAAAAGAAAAGAAAAAAAATAAAGATAATACCAAAAGTTCTTGGGCTACAAGCCCATGGAGATCCACAAAAGTTGGTCAATTGTTAATGGGCGATTTGCAGCCATATCCTATATAGCAGCCACCTTTTAACATATATCTTATTTTTAAAATTATTGATACGGTAGCTAGCTAATAAAAAATTCGCACTAGTATGACTATTTTACCCCTGACAAAACATATAAAAACACATTACGATTTGAATCACGCACAAAACACTTCACCGATCCTCCTCCATCACTCCGTCTCTTGTCAGGTCTCCTCTCCCAAACCAGAAATTTGAACCAGACTCAAATTCCGAAATTCATATTGTAAGTTTTCGAATCTGGTTGATCTTCATAATACCTGAGATTTTCAATGACGAAGTTTTGGACTGCATAACATGTTGTAGTTTTCCTTTAATTAAGGTTTTTTTCTAAAATATGCTTAACTCTAATAAGTTTTTGCTGAATGTGCTTTTATTTGCTAAACTTCACCACTAATAATATGCTTAAGTTATGTCCTGCTTTCTATATTTTTTTGATGAGTTTTTCCAAAGACTTCAGCATATATGTTGAAGTTGTTTAGTTGATTTTCTAAGCACTTCAGCATAACTGCTGAAGTTTTTTTGGCTAAACTTCAGCACTAATAATATGCTTAAGTTATGTACTGCGTTCTATAGTTTTTTCATGAGTTTTTTCAAAAACTTCATATATGCTGACGTTGTTAAGTTCATTTTCCAAACACTTCAGCATTATGCTGAAGTTTTTCTTTAATTAAGGTATTTTTTGACTTTATAGAAAAATAATATTAAAAGAAGCGCAACAAAACATTCAAAGAAAAACTTAAGCATCTTGTGTTGAAGGTTTTTAGTTCATTTGCTAATACTTCAGCTCTTCATATGCTGAAGTTTTCTCCTGGATACAATA